>JAQIXJ010002465.1:0-15762 GCA_034700185.1 Phthiracarus laevigatus | reverse complement strand
ATTTGTGTCGGTCTCAAGGCTACACACCCCACGTGCGTCACTGTGACTTCGCGTTATAGTGAGCGTCGCGTACATCAATTATTACTTTATTAATAGCGTAATCCAGTTGAGTTGTCATATTTAGAGCTTAGGCAAAAAAATTAAAACCCGTAAAAATTATAATTCGGTGAATCGTTTCTGACTGTGAAACAAACTAATCGCGATTTACATGTCACAGATAAGCTCCTTTTTAACAGGTTCTTCAACCTTTTGTTTACATGCAAGAAAGTGTTATTGTTCTCCATGATGTTTTTAAGAATCTTCAAAACACAATCATAATACTTCTGCAACGAATCAGCTGGATTGCAAATAACTGTTATCTCGAATAAGTTCTGCATCAATAAGATAACAAATTGGTAGATTTTACGTTAAAGTACAATCGAAGAGTTGCAATGTTACTCAAAAATTATCATTTATTTCAATCAAAAAGCGGTTTATATCAATAACTCAAAGAAATCTTCATTTTCTTTGTTAAAGCAATGTTGAGACATCATGTTTGCAAACAACATTCAGATTTTATTTGCATGTTTATAATTAATCCTATTATGTGAATGTAAAATTTAAATTTTTGATAATTCTCTTTTTTTTTGCATGAAAAACATAAAAATTTGATTTTTAATCAATAGGCTTTTTAAATAAATATTTATATGAATAATTGGCTAAAATTTTTTTACGATTAACTAATTACTGGTTTTTTATGATTATATTACTACTGATGCTAAAAAAATATATTCGTTAACTTAATAGATTGTTATCTAAGCTTATTTCCAACATACAGCCCGCGTTCGTCTTATAGAAGCTTAACTATGTGAACAGATTTTTGTATTAATATCGCACATTGATGTTAGTTTTATCTTTTCGCTTTTTAAATATAAATGTTTTTAGCAAACAATAGAGTTAAAGTAAAAGTTAGCGCATTACTAATGTTTGTTACTAAGGATTATCTTTATTTAGTTAAGATTTCTTTTAATTAATTCAATAAACGAGTGACTTAATTTTACACTCATTAAAGATAATTTAGGTAATGCAAAGTAAGGGATTGGTAATGATATGGATCGGGATCTTTATTTTGTTTAAGAGATCTAAACATAAACTTAGATAAAGGTAAATTACCGCGTAATCAATTGTATGAAATTTTTAGAAATTGCTTTTATCACGCATTTATATTTTTTTGAATTAATTTCGTTCTTTCAATTTTAGATTTAGTATTTGCTAACTTTTGTAATTCTTCTTTCATCAAATTCATTATTTTTTAAATAAACAATAACTGGGTTTTCAGAAGGTAAAACATTAATTCGAACTGTAAAATTTTCTGATGTTGTCTGACCAATGTCTAAAACAAAATATGTATATGGTTTGCATTTTGTTGCATCTTTATAGCAATAATAAAGACAATTAGTTGAATCTCAATCAATTTCTTGCGATAAAAATTTTATTTGATAAATTTCAAAAGGGTTGCTCATCAAAACTATATAAGTAGAACTTAATGAAATGTATCTCATGTACTTCCCCTTTGGAAAGAAATTTTGCACAATAAAAAATACTGTTATATTTTTATGGTGAAATTTATTTGTATAAAGATCACTAATTAATGAATCATTAGCTGCGATAATCATGCATTAATCAATTAAAATAATGTTATTCTTTTTCACATCCAATTTTTTCAATTTATTTTGAATAAATTGACTTGCACTGTAAAACTTGAACGCTATAAACATATTTACATGGAGAACTAACCTCTCCTGAACAAATCAATGTTGTATCAAATATAAATCCAAATAGTTATTTTGATTGTAGAATTAGTTTAAACACAAAGGAACTTTTTCCAGAGCCTGATCAACCGTAAACTAACCACCAGCTTGGATCATAAAACAGTAATTTGTGTTGAGTAGTCATCAGAAATTCATTTTAAATAAATTTAAAAAATCTTTTAACATCCAGACGAACCGAAACTTTTATCACCTATTTATGTGCATGTAATATCAATAATTTCCATAAGTTCAAAATTTGCTCAAGACATCTCAAAATTTATATTAGCAATTCTATCTCCTCGATTAACTTGAAAGTTTATATTTGAATGATTTTGCAGTACAAATGAACAAATCTACAAACATCTACATTAAATTTATAAAAAGCAGGGGTAAGGTAAGGAATTGATCAAAAAATTTTATTAGTTTCAAACAAAATTTTTAAATATGTTGTTATTTGAAAGCGTGCGCATCATGTTGAAATATAGCTAATAATTAAGGTATTCAAATAATATTTTTGATTTCAAAATAGTACCTTTATACAATAAGTTTTATTGTTACAGAATTGAAGAATGATTAATTATTCTTTTATATCAAAATGAAATTCATCTATAATACAATATTATATTAATGTTTTATACGCCAAAACACTCTAATACGCAAACAATAACAAAATAATCGAAAAATAAATAAATAATTTTATTTGATTAATTTAATTGAATTTATTCTGGCATAACTGAATTTGTTCTTCATAAAAAAGTTGTTTAAGCTCAACTTCAGTTTGATTTGGCAAATCATTTTGAAATTTGTTAAAAGCAAAACAATAATAAAATTGAAACTGTCATAAAATCAAATTTCATATTTAAAGTTAAAAAGTTTGAAAAATTTTTACATAATTTATTAATGCAGTTATGTTCAAGTATTGTCTTAAAAATTGTGATAAATGTAGAGGTTTGTTCTGATATGCGTGTTATTTTGTATAATGTTCTTCATACATTTGCAATGAGGTTTTTGTCATTTTAAAAATAAAAATGCAAAAACAAAATTATTAAATTTTATGAATTGTGATTTAGTGTTTATATTTATTTTTGTTTTTACTAATTCTATTTCTCTAATAAAGTCTTAATTTAGAAAAATCAAAATTTTTTTGAAAACAAAAAATTTAAATTAAAACTAAGTTTATTTTAAAATTATATCATAACTATTAATAATTTAGTGAAAGGCTGTATAAGATTTGGATTTGAAGCGATTTTTTTTGCATGAAAACTTCGTATTGGCGTTGGTGATACTTTGGAAAAAGGTCTAATAAGCGATTAGAAATATTTAATTCGTAGAAATAATTTTCATTACCTACCTTGACATTCATACGGGTCACGCGATGACAACAATTTTTTTACACATATTTTAGATTATTTTGAATAAAATCGCAACAAAGATTTTTTTTGATTCATAAAATAGTTATAAACACAAAATGTGGTTTTAAGAAAAAAACAATTTCATAATATATGAAGTTTTTACAGATGTTGTAATCAAAACTTGAAATAATACTTAAATAAAACAAAACTTTTAAGGCTATAGATTCAATATCGCTAGAAACATTTTTTGGAATAAAAAATATTTCTAAATTTGTTTATAGTACCTTCAAAAAATTAAACATCATCAAACACGCGTTCGTACATCCAATCGGTTAATTCCTGTTAATTTATCTATGCGAACAATCTTCCAAGTTCAGGGCAACCTATCGCTGAACGATTAAGTTTTGATTGAAGTTTTTCTTTAATTGGTGTTGCGTAGAAGTCATAAAAGTTATTCGAATAAATATATAAGTTAATTTTGTTTGTTTTGATGGTTTAAATTAATAGATATGATGCAATCCACCGCTGATAAAACATGCTGTTTTAAAATTTATAAATATTAATATTTTGGAAGACATTGTATTTCGAATGGCTTACAAAATCTTCATGTTTCCCATTTTATCTGCGAGTTATTGATCAGTATCCTCGTGATGACGTTCATAGCTTAAAGTTGCTATGTTTTCACTAATTCGTGCATTGTTGTATAATGTATTAATGATGGATGAAAAAACTGCATGTTTGTTAGCAGTACTAAGTAGCGGTGAATTATAAGAGTTGATAACTTGTAGCGCCATTTTTTTAATAAATAATTTTTTTAAACTTTTTAAAAGAAATTAAGTGATAAACTTAAAACTCTTAACAAAGATTAAACTTGTACTGTTTAAGAATACTAATGTTATTTTCAATTTATACTGTAAGTTGTTGATTTTGGGCTTGATCAAACTTTTTAAACTTCTCTTTATTTGGTTACACTTAAGGTGTGATATTTGATCTTAAATTGTTACTATTATTAATGGCAAATAAGTGGCAAAAATATGTTTATGTTTTCAGTGGCAACTGCTGCTATTTGACTTAACAAGTCATTTCTAGCTTCAAAACGACAAAAAAATCCAAAATACTGAAAAAATGGACAAAATTAGGCAAATAAGACCGAATCATAAACATATTGTGAGTGGGATCTGCCGCAGTTAGCAGTTAAAGAATTAAATATATATTTCAAAATAAACAAAAGTCTGGTTTAAATAACCTTACCTTGTAAGTAAGAGCCTAAACTTATGTTAAATATTCAGTGGCATCTGCTGAATTTTAGCGGTATTTAATTGATTTTTATGATAAAAATGGTTCTAAACGCAGGTTTTAAGAGTCAAAATTAATGTTTAAATAAGTAAATATAATTCACAACTTAAGTGTCATTTGCCGTTAAAGGAGCTGGTATATTATTAAACAGAAAATATTGATATGGTTAGCGGCAAAAAAATGAAGTTATGAATTACTTTTACATATTGTGTTACACTTGAATAGTTTATCTTTTCAATAAAAAGCGTAGAAAGCAAATTTTAACTTAAGTATTATTATTGTATTTATAGAGTCGAATATAAAAAAACTTACTGGGAGTCATAAAGTTTAAAAAAAGAATTGATGCAGCATTAAAATTACAAGATACTCTTGAAATTAAGAAATCCTAGTTTTAAAAGTTATACTTCCAGGAAATAATAAATCTTTTATATATATTTACTGCAAATATCGCAATTTTGTCTCCGTAAATAATAGAATAAAACGTATTGTTTAGATTGTCGCGCAAATTCTGAACAAGATTTTATGGTACTGAGCTACTAATGAGATTCTAAATTTGGTTGAGATAAGCATTTCGATTTCCATCTACACAGTTCTGGTTTCTGTAGTTTTCTCTCTAAAATTTGTTACGATTACCATTATTTCGACTTTGTTTGCTCATTTGTTGTACCATTCTTTAATATCCTCATTTGGGTTGCTGCGAGTTTCATTTATTTGATTTAGGTATTCTGACTCATCCATTCCTCTTTCTATTTGTTTAGCTCTATTAACCAAATCAATTACTGTTGAAAGAAAATGAGCTCTTAGAACTTTAGTAATTTCTTGATTCATTCCGTTGTAAAGATGTTCTATAACATCATCATCAATCATCGCATTGTTAAGCTCATAGAATATGGTACGTTTTGCGTAGTTATAAACACGTTCTCCAGGCAGTTGCTAACGCCTACGGATTTCGTATTGTATATAACTTCTTTGATCAGTAGAAAGTAGATCATAGGTTAATAACATTTTTAAATCAGTCCATGTTGCAGGCGCAACAGCTTCTCCATTTTTAACACGTTGAATATACCATAAGAGATTGTAGTCTCCCAGGTATGTCGGAAATTTTCTCATTTTAGTGGCATCATCCCATGACTTACTCTCTGCATGGTACTCATATTCTTTGAGCTATTTAACTAGTTCACGATTGTCACTTCCTGTAAAAGGCTCTAGTCGTTGAACACTATTTGAGGATATTGAACTTCTCACGACGTCTGATACTATGTTTCTCACTTCATCAACATTTAGTGCCATTGTATTTAGGAACAATTATTTGTGTTTTAAACTTAGGAGAAAATACTCGTATCGCCTCTTGGTGTAAATCCAGAATTACTGATTAAAGTGGCTATTTGTCAATTAGATAAACTAGCGTAATATACTAAAATTTGACAAACTTAGTCTTCTATTATAAGTGTTCTTAAGCAGTGATTGTCAGTTATTTTTTTGTATATCGTATAATAAAAACTGTTCTACTTAGATTAATTTTTGCTTCCAAACTTATTTAGATAAATTTCTTCTTTATATTAAAAAAATTTGTTTTACCTAACCCGCTCGCAAGCAGTGATAGGTTATACTTTATGTATTTAAATTTAATACCAACTCTAAAATTAGCAAATTCTTTCAATTTATTACTAAATTCGCTCTCTAGCAAATTTAATATCCGTTCTATGAGCAAATTCATTTCACAGTTAATTTCTTTTCTAACTGTTTTTTTTTTGCATATGCTTTAAAAAGTAATAACTGTATTTTTAACAGTTTTAATTGGAATTTGAATAATATCTCAAAGTATTTAACTTTCCTTGAGTGCGTTGCTCCTTCCGCGGTCCGGGCTTTATCCAGAGATGAAATCCACTTTCGAGTGGCTGCCAACAGCTAAGCTGAGAAGAACTGTTTTTCTTGTGATCTCGAACGAGCCCCAAATTTGAAACGCTCGGAAAGCGTTCACACAGTTCGCCTCTTATCTTTCCTTCACAAACAGTGGATCACGAATCAACAACGCTCTTATTAAAACTTAAATTACTCAATAAACTTTGATTAAATATTCTTTATTAATAAGATAATATAATATAAGATACAACTTGTTATTAAAATATGCTCAACTCAACCAATACTGTAATAAGGTTAGTGTGTGTTAAGAAAACGGCGACTGTTTCTCTTGAGAGAGAGCTTATATAGACAGTTATGAAAAGATTTGGTTGACGTTAATAGAGGAGGGTTTCTAGACTCTACGTGGTTGATACTTTTAGAAGCTGAGCTTTTAGATACTTTTATTTTGTTTAATGGATCCCATTCGTGGTTAGTTTCGAGTGATAGTATTTAGAATAAGAATGGAAATGTTTGTGTTACGTGCTTTTCGATGAGTGTAAAGAATAACAGTTATGGAATAACGTTTTAAGTTTAAAGGAAAAGGGATTGAACAGAAAATGAAATCTCAATCATTACAATATTAAATCTAAACTTTTCAAAAATGTCAAAATAAACAAGAAAGACTTGCCAAATTTAAAAAACGCGCTAGTGCAGACTTTGTCAAATTCACAAACTCGTTTTCTTTTCTAGAAAATGAGCTAAATATTAAAACATTATTTGTTATAATTAATTTTTAAATAAACTGTTAAGTTTGTTAAAATGTAATTATTAATAGCTAGAATAAATATCTTATATTTCTATAGAGGCAGATGAATCCGTCTAAATAATAACTCAGTTTTTTGACAAAAGTGTGTTTTTTAATTAGTTAATTTTGTTCTAATACCGTGTATAAATATTGATTTGTTGATCCAATAATAATAAAGCATACTTAACCCTAACGTCCTTACATTTTACAACCGTTCTTTTTCTTTTATCAAAGGTATTAAAAATCAAAATAGACTCAGTTTTACTCATGGAAAGATGTGATTATCTATTAAGCCTTGCGTAGATAGAATAAGTTGAACAAAGCTTGACTTTACTTCTTACCCATAACCGACAGAAACATAACAATTTTATAAATTTTCTCAGCACTACTAATGTTTGTTAATTGAAATGGTATTATGTTTATTTGCACATATTTATCTAAAAAGTTCGAAATTACTTGAGTCTATGCATTTTTGTAACTAAATTAATCTTACAAGTGAGAAAAATCTGTTCTCAAGTGATTTATTATTATACTATTAATAAGGAAAAAGACAATACATTGATCATTAAATATGAAGATTTCATTAAAAACAGCTAAAATACAATTCTATTGATTTTGTTGTGGTGACAAATTTTCTCTTGTTTAACAAAAATGAAATAAATAAGTCTCCCACATTGTTATGTTATTATCAAAACATTTTTAATAGCAGGGTGTCCCAGAGTGTACCGGTATAGGAGGAGGTTGCTTTCCTACTTTTTAAATTTTTAATGCGGGTCAATCTACTCTGATTTAAGCGACAATTTTTCTGCTATTGATCAAAACAGGAATAAAAACAAGAAAGACACATTCAAACATAGCTCACATTTCCTAAGTTAAATGTATAGTAGTGTTATAAAATAATAATTTTTTAATATTTCAAATTCCTTTATAAACATAAATAATTTAAACCCCATAATTGATAAAAGACTGCGGACACCGAAACGGACGGACAGTTTGCCAATGTCAAATCCATAAGTTCGCCTTTTTCAAATAAGTTATCTAAAAAAGAATCCATGATTGATGTAAAATTGAGTCTAAATTTTCCAAATTCTAGACAAAATGTTTTTTAGCTCACTTTGTAAAAGTCAGCTATTGTATTTGACATGTCCGTGAGTCTGTCTGTCTGTAGACTTTTTTAGATTACAAAATTGTGGCAAAAATGAACATAATTGGGTCAAAATTGGGCCAAAACTAAGTCAAAATTGGGCCAAAAATTACTAAAAATGGGGTAAATTGGTTAAAACTGACTCAAAATCTTCCAAAATGGTTAATATAAGGGCAAATAAAAGTTTATTTTGGTGTCACGCGTCTTACTAATTATACTACAACACGTTATGACACGCGCCTGATTGTATGTATAACACAATTTTGATGTTACCTCGTCGACAGCTAAACTTCCAATGAATTATAATATCCTTAACACTCACTGAAGTACTATTAATAACAATGTTTTAATGCACATAAAAAATTTTAATCGAAACAATAATAATTTGAAGTTTTGTTTACTTAAAAATAGAAATCAATAATGTAAGCCAACAATAGATTTAATGTCAAAGTGAGCGAATAACTAATGTTTATTCTTGTTTAAATATAAGAATCCTAAAATCCAAATTATATAACTGCGAAAACCGTAACGGACAGACAAACATGGTCATAAGCACGCCTTTTAAAAAGTGAGCAAGTAATTATGGTTTATTGATAGAATATTGAATTTTTTCATTTTTCACTTTTCTTAACTTAGTAAATAGAATTAAATTCTTGATTCTTAAATATTTTTTTAAAGTAAACTTAAAGTAGTTCATTATCTCTATTATATTATATGATAAAATGTTTAGTTACGTTATAATCTTACATCATCATTATAACAAGATGAAAAATGATGAAAATATGTTAGTGTGCATTGTAAATTTAGTATAATGTTAGAAATTATAATTTGAATAAGACATGAAGATTTACGTTATAATTTTTATTCATACACTAATTTGGTCAGCGATTAGTGAATTAGAATGTAAAAATCAAAGAAAAAATGATATTATTGGAAAAATTTATGATTAATTATCAAATAAAAAATAGAACTTGCAAAAAGTGGGTGCCATGCTTCAGAAAGTACAGCAAAATTGTTAGAAGTGCTTTCTTGCAAATATAAGTTTTGTTATTTTAACTCTATGACTGCCAGCTATTATTTTCAAAATGGAAAGCATAAGAGGCTTCATTTAAATGTCAAAATAATGCAAAGGAAGTTTATGTGTGGTTTAAGAAACATGTAGTATTTTTGATAACCAAACTTTTACAATCAAAAAATTAGTGATTTCTGTTTAAAGACAACACGTTATAGAAAGTCAATGACACACACATCGGCGATAGGAACAGCTAAATATATCGTACAATAAGCATAAATTACTTTTGTTAAATTAAAAACATGATACATCAGAACTATTTAGTAGCTTGTATGTTATTTATATTAATTTCAATAATTATTTAAATGAATAAGTTCAACCAATACTTAACTTCAAATGTGTGTTACTTTATATTTATTAAAGATTTTGTTTTTACCAATTGTAGTCTACGAAAAAATAGTCAGGGCCAGCAGGAACAAAATCTTATTCAAAATTTCACTTATTATGTTATTTAAGGGATTTTAAATTGCATCAAAATATTCATATTCATAATTATTCATATAATTAGCAAAAATAAGATTATATCTTCAGTGGTTTATGCCACTATTTGCTTAAAACAAGTGATTTCTAGTTAAAAGATGACAAAAAAAGCCAAAATACTATAAACACGACCAAAATTGGAAATATAATGTGAGTGGAATCTGCCGTTTTTAGTTAATAATTTTATTTTCAATTTTTGCCAAATTTGTCTAATAATGGCAACTTTGACCAGATTAACGTAATTTTAGATGTAATGATCATTAATTTTTGCAATAAAACGTGGTATATTTCAATCCGGATTAAATCTAAAATTTAACAGTATTTGTGTCATTTAAATAGATTTTCATTTATTTGCATATGCCTCATAATACAATATATTTTACCATACTTAAGATTTATTTAACCTAATTTTTGTTACTTACTAACTATAATTTCTATTAAAAAAGAAAATCGGTAAAAAACAAATAAATAAATGATATATTCCATTTATTAAAATTAAGTAACCTATAAGTTAATTTCCAAACATTTATATAATTACTTTTTAAAAAAGCAAAAACAAATTCCTTAAATTATCATAAGTTATAAATGACGAAAAAGGGAATAAACGGACGAATGGACCAGCGGAAAGGCGGATGGAGTAACAAACAGACAGATTGATTAATCGAATACATTTTTTAACATACTTTAGTCAGAATAAAAAAATAAAATGAAATCGATTTTAATTTTTATATAAATCAAAATGAAAAAAAAACAAAATTTGAAAGTTAGGCAAGTTTGAATTTTGCCCAAAAGTTCTAAATCTTTAAAAAAAATGCATTTTTTAGTAAGATCCAAAGTAGAAAATTAAAAATGACAAAAATTTCATTTATTTATTGTTTCTGTATTTGTTATAATAGGCCGTATCCGGAAATTGAATTTTATTGGATTTTAGTATCAATTTGATTGATAAGAATCTAATCAATAGTATAATTTATCTCTTGTTTAAGACCGTTATCAAGCAAAGTTTTATACTAAAAACTTCTAATAATCTTTATCTTAAAATTAAAATATAAATTACTAATTTCGCTGACGTGATAGTTTATATTATTTAAATAAATAGCAGTTTAAGTTTTTTGTGATTAATAAATGATAAGTTGCATTGTTGAAAAACCATATAAAAATACAAGCTTTATGTACCTAAAAAATGACGACAAATATTGTTTTAAATGCTATAATTTTAGTACTCGAAAAATTCAAAACAAAAACATCAAAAATAATCAAATAATTTTTAATAGCTTATCATTAAGTATTTTAAATTTAATTTATAGATTCCCATGATATTGAAAGATATTACAAAATTTGAAAAACAAAATCAAAAGTTAAAATTATAGTTAAATGTTTATGATTGGATTCATAACTTAATCGTAACAGATTTAAATAATATCGATACTGACATAATATCTGACTTTGAAAAGTTAGTTTCAGTTAGTTTATGGTCGCTGATAACAAGTAATGCTTCCTACCATTAAATATGGAGTTCCTATATAGAGGGTCTTATTCTTCACTTAGGTATATCTTGAGCACAGTTTGTTTTCTGTATATATTAAACATGCGTTCGGATTACTACCGTTGAGATGTGGTTGCATGGTTGTGAGATTGAAAGAAGTAATCATTAATCTAGCCAATGTTTTCTACGGCAAATATTTATTTTCTTTGCTATCACCAGAAACGATCAACAATTAATAAGATAGATTTAATAATAAAACCTGCTTTTTATTATTAAATTCTTGTTAAATTTTATATAGATACTAAAAACATATTATGATAAAAACCATACTTCTACTCATGAGTTTATTGTATTAGATAGTCAAACATTTAGTAAAATAAATAATTATTTTTTAAAATATGACATAAATCAGAAAATATCTTTGATACTATGTTTTTCCATTTATAGAATAAGTAAATTAGGAAACAAATTATATAAGTAAACAATGAATTAGTGGAAACAATATTTTTTTTGCATTACCGCTAATCATAAAATTTTAACATTAATATTGACAAAAAGTCATAAAAAAGTTAAAAGAGTATGTATTCGTAACATTAAATTAAATTAAAAGAATTAACCAATATATATAATTTCTTATTTCAATTCTGATGCCATTTATATTTCCATCGAAGCTGCTTGTATCAATTAAAGCTGTTTTTAATATTTTTTCGTTTTATTGTGTATCCAAAATTTTGTGTAAGAAACTTAACTAATTTTATTAAAGCTGTAATTTAATACATGATTGTTAATCAAAATGGTTATTTGCTTAAAACTTATCTAACGATCACAGAAATAATTAATGCTACAATTTATTTCAATAATTTAAACATTCCCTATATTATTTTTATTATAAATAAAACATTTATTGATTTATCCAAATGATTCGAAATTGACTAACATTTCATCCAACTTATTCTTGTAAAATCAAAATAAAACTACTAACTTTTCAAAAAAGGTGTCAAAAAACATTATGGTTTTGATACTGGCAGACTCGAAGTATAAATATAATTTAATGCCTATTAACAAATACATTTTTTAATTTTTTTTATTTAGAATTGAGTTTTGATGCACACCGCAACCGCTTAATAAGATATAATTTATTGAATATTGCATTTTAAAATATTAATCCAAATAAAAATATAAAAAAGTGTAAACTGATTGTGTTACAAGTAATGCATTAATGAATGAAAAAAGTATACAATTATTTACTTTCACATTTTAGTTTTACTATATTGATTTAGTGTATAAAACAATGTATAATTTATCTAGTGTCTGATTTATGTCATATATTGACAATTAAAAATTTATTCCAAGTATTTACAAAATGTTTGACAAACTGATACAATAAAAACATGATTAGAAAAGTTTTATTTATTAAAGTAAGTGTTAAATATAACTTTAAAATTTAATAAGGCTTTAATAATTTAAAGAAGGTTTAATTAAAAAACCTATACTAATAAATAATAGAACTAAGAAAAGATCACATACGAACACAATTATATCAGTTTAAAAAGACTCCAGTTTTAAAGAAATATTTTATAACTTGAAAGATAAAAGAGATGATAGAGAAATGTTGTTTAAGTTATCGATCGGTTGTCGCAAAAAAGTCGCAAAGATGTGAAAAAGCAGTAAAACATTATGTAGATGAATCAATAACAAAATAAAAACCTCCTTCGATTTTTCAATTCAAATCATGTTTCCATTATTGATAGCGTTTAAGTACTTTTGAGTGCACCATCTGGTAAAGCAATTTACAATATAAGTGGAATAACTTTGCATTCTACATTTTCTTTACCTGTAAGTCAATAGATATAATAAATGTAATCATGTACGAAAGTACTGAAAACAATGAACACTTTGAATGTTTAGAAATCATGATTCAATTTGTAGAAAGTGTATTGGTATACAACTCAGCAAAAAATAGTATGAAAATACTATTCTATGAATGAAACTCGATGAAGAAGTAATGAGAAATTCAATAAGGTTAAAATCATTGGAGACATTAATTTTGATATCGCAACAAAAAGAGAAAACACATTAGTTAATTTTATTGTAGATTAGAACTTTAAAAAAATGAGCAACGGAATAATAATATGTGGCAACACAACAATATAGTTAATGTTAACAAGAAATACAACACCTGTTGTTTTTCTGTACGAATTGTATTTTTGGTATCACAAATGGTTGTTTGAATTTATAAAAAGTTTATATGGTTTTACGTATATACCTTTATTGGTAATTATGTTCTGCTTCAAGCAAATCACTCATTTTATTATAATTTAAACCAGATAAATAATTCGCTTTATAATAAACAAATAATAAAGCAAATTTTATCATAAGCAAATAATAGTGTAGGTTTATTACAGATATTTTAAATTCAATATTTTGTTTTTAATGAGAAATAAAAAGTGATTAATCAGATAACGAAAATCAATGTTTAAATACTGAAAAATATTTTCATAACATTCATCGTTTGTCATATTTTTAAAGTAATTTTTAATTTTTTTCTAATTTTATTTAAATGGTCGCTTAATTACTCCGATTGTATTTTTAGATATTATGATAGATAATACAGGTGCGCATTAACACTTTCAAAAAGAAGAAATTACTTCAAATTATTTAAACTTTTGCAATAGTTATATTAATAAGAGTTTTCTTGCCTTACTTCAAATTATGACATCTTATAAATAAATGAATGTTCCAAAGTCTATTAAATTTGGTCAAAAATGATTAAAAATGGGGAAAGATTGGTCAAAACTGACATAAAATAGGTTCGAAATGGTTAATATCGGGGCAAATATGAGTATATTTTGGTGTCACGCGTCTTACTAATTATACTAAAACACGTATTGCCACGCGCCTAATTATATCCATAACACAATTTTAATGAAAAATCGTCGACAGCTAAACTATGAATGAATAAAAATAAACTTAAAACTCACTAAAGAACTATTTATAACAATGTTTTAAACACATAAATAATATTATCAAAACAATAATAAATATTTAAGTTTTGTTTGTTTAAAAATAGAAATCAATAATTTAAGCCAACAATAGATTTAAAATCAAAGTGAGTGCATTACTAATGTTCATTTTTGTTTTAATTTAATTTTATTTTATAAAGCTGTAAATAAAATAAACTTTTGAATTATTTTTACAGAATTAAAGTTAAACCAATCTTTATTGTAAAATCTTACTAATAAAAATATTACAAAATTAATTTATAAGTGAACCTAAATCTTACGCAAGACAAAATAGATTTGTTTAAAAAGAAATCAATAATATTGAACATTTAAATTAAATAAGTTTTTTAAATGGAATTATATTTTAAATATTTTTTGTTTGTCTTTGCCATTTATTATAAACCATATAAATTTATTTGTTAACAAAGTTTTCTTGTTCTTATTCATTTACAGTTTTTTACAAAAATTTAAACAAAACTTATTAGTAGCAATCGGGAAAAACGCTTATTTTCTGCTTTTTTTTATTCTTCTTTGTCCGTCCTTCACACCATCCAATCGTTAAAAGTTTTTTTGTGAAATCGTGAAACCTGTGTTTATTAATTTCATCTTATTATTAAATACCATCTATATAATTTTTTTTGTAAAACGAGAACTATAGAAGTGTTAATTTTAGATAAATATAATTAAAAGTGAAAAATCAAAAAAAAAACTACATTTATTTTAAAAAACAAAACATTTATAGAGATCTCACTTTTTAATTATTTTGTCTAAGCTTATATATTTATGAAATACACTAATATTTATTCTAATGTTTTCCAAAATGTCAGTTAACGAACTATTTATATTTATCTCGTTCTACGTTCAATGGTGGATCTAGTGCGGACATCGGGACGACTGAGAAACGGGCCGACGGACAGACGACAGACATTGTCAAATCCATAAGCTAGACCTATTTTCAAGAAAGTGAGCTAAAATGTTTGTCCTCTATTTTTAACTTTATTTTATGTTAATGAATTTAATCGGAAAACATTTAAAATCAAACTAATATAACTTAAAAAAACTTTATACAGTACATTTAAACGTTTTCTTTAATCATACTCATTATTACAAAGCAAGAAAGACAAATCCATTTTAAATTTTATTGGAACACACTTTAACTAAATTCATTGAAGTTTATCATTACTTGTTTTTAAGATGAATTGAAAAAAATTGATGGATTAAGATCTCATTGTTTAACAAAATACCTTAGAATAATCTCTTAGTTAATAATTAACTAAAAAGATGTCATTTAAGTTAATTAAATTTGGTTTTAAGCATAAAATGTTAATTTTTTAAACTAAAATGTACTTTAAAACAAGAACGACACATTCATAGAGAGCTCACTTTTAATAGGTATTTGCAATCTTATGTTACATTTTTATTAGTTTTTGAGTCAAGATGGCAAAATGACAAATACTTTTATTATTATAAGAAACAGGAGAAATACCTTTATA
>JAQIXJ010002464.1:0-15763 GCA_034700185.1 Phthiracarus laevigatus | reverse complement strand
TACAATCGTTTGCGCTTAACTGTAATTACAGAAAACACGTTAATAATGCATTCATGCTCTAACTGTGTCATTGTTTGTGCCTCCGAATACCACTCTTTTTTACGCAGAGATAAAAGATTAACAAATTTTACCGCAAATTTCTGTCCGGCTTTACATTGTGTTTTACCATTTCTTTCGTATTCAGTAACATTTGGCCCAAACACTCCCTCATACGCAACGCCATACTGACCTTTGCCTATTTCTTTGCCAATTTTGTATGAGAAAGCTTCGCCAAAATTCACGCGATCCTCTTCGGGCATTGACCTTAGGTTAAGGTCTGATTGCGAATAACTGCCGGTATTTGTTGAACTACTGGAAGACATGTATATTTAAATACTGTTTTCGCCGAACTAACATCAAATTTTCCGATATCGGAAAAATATTTTATTTCATCATTTTATCATTGTTGTTAATATGTGTTATAAATACATTGTTTCTACAAATGCTGTTATAAAGTTTAATATTTTGGAATACTTAAAATTTAAACAATTAAATCTATCTTACGATTAGTATTATTCATTGTCTTTCAGAATAACAATACGAAAAGCTTTTTCTAAAATTAACACAATTATGTATTATTTATATTCTTTTTCTTATCCGAATGAATCTTACCCGAAATATTGTGCATAATAAGCCTAACTATTAGGACATTGAATATCGTTAATTAATGATGGAAACAAAATACAATATCTTTTGAAAACAAGTTAATAATTTCTATTAGATCCAAATTATTGAAATTGTAGTAAACGAATTGGTTGTACTTTACGTATAAAAGTACGTATTGTTGTCTTCAAAATAATTCTAAATTCTAACAATTGAAGAGGTTGCATTTCTTTTATAGCAAATTTTACATTTTGACCATAAATGGCGTCCGCGAGAGTTCTTTAATTATATACTATCGCGGACGCCATTTATAGCCAATCTGTATTATATGCAATTTATTTAATTTTTATTAACATTATATTCTTGACACACATATTATGCTTTTAGCTTCATTTAGACCAAAACTAAATTTTTTAAGCATTGTAACTGATATACAGATCATAAATCCTTAATACAAAATAATAGTTATTCAATTACTTATTTATAATTTCATTTCCTTTATTTACAAATTCCATATATACTTCACTACACTATTTATACTTAAATTTAAACCCTAGAATATTTTATAGAACAATACGTACATAATAGTACGACAGAGGGGTTTGAAGCGAATGATGTTTTACTGGTCAAACCTATGATGGTATCATATCCTGATCATTCATACGTAAATCTAGTATATTATATTGAACAGCCTAATCCTGAAACAGGTTACATAACTAGTAATGGTTTAGTACATCAGGCTCGATGTCGGACTCATTTCCTAAAATTTAAAAGATGCTTGGGTTTGATGTTCTTACTTTTTCAAGCTTGAACCGTAGGTCCGAGGCTATGTTATGCTCTTGAGCCTATGTTGAGAGGTTCTAACTTTCTAAAATAAACAATAGTAATTTTCTTAGCCATTATTTTAGATAATTTATTATTATTATTATTCATAATTTTATTGAAGTTCGAGGTTCAGGTTCTTAAAGTAAAGCCCAAGTTCTAACCGAAACCTTTGGTACCCCAGCCTCATCATCATATATTTAACAGGAACACGACCACCTAACCTTCCGTTATTGGTGTGCATTAAATGCTAATAAACGATTTCAAAAATTTTAATTTTGGAAAATTTCAATATAATATATAAATTGATTATAAATTTAATTGAGAAACATCCATATTTGAATACATTTTTACGCAATGTCACAATCTCTACGAAATATTAAAATTTAGTTTTGTCTTTAGTTTAGATTATGTAAAAAAATTATATTCCAAAGTAAAAACTATTTTTTAGAGATAAATCGTTTGATACTTCGTTTGATACTCAGGTTTCATATTTCAGTTCTTAGGTTTCAATTCTCAGTCATTATAGTAATTAACAATTATACAATAACAAGAAAACCGGTTTAAAAACGTTTTGCTTGTGTTTTTTGATGATCAAAGAATGTGTTTTCTCTCAACGAGCCAGATAGTCTTGAGTAATTGTCGTAAGGGGTTAAGAGTCAAGAGAATTAAGGGATTCGGAGTAAGATGAGTTAAGTAGGAGAGGATAATAATTTTGTACCGTATTAACGAAGAGATACGTAACAGACCTAAGACAAAAAAGGACTTGAGATTAAATAGTAATGTCAAAGAGGTGTGAAGAGGTCGGGAGTGAGGAGGATTAATGAATAATTAGTAACAAGTAAGGAGTAATTAGTTATGAGCGATGAGTAGAGAAGGGATTAATGAGTGAGGATTTAGGAGTTAAAAGTAAGAGGGAGGAGGAGGTGGGGTGGCCGGAAAAAAGCGAGTAGGAGAGGGAACGGGTAGGAGCATGAGTTAAGTGTAAAAAAGGAGTAGTGAATAAGGAGTAGTGAGTAAGAAGTAGGGAGTAAAGAGTAGGGAGTAGGGAGAAGGGAGATGGTGTAAGTAGTAGTAAGGAGTAGGGAGTAAGGAGTAGTATGGTTTAGGGAGTAAGGAGTAGGTAATATGGAGTAAGGAGTAACGAGTAACGAGGATGGAATATGGAGTAGGAAGTAGGGAGTAAGGAGTAAAGAATAGGGAGTAAGGAATAGGGAGTAAGGAGTAGGGAGTAGGGAGTAGCGAGTAGGGAGTAGGGAGTAAGGAGTAAGGAGTAAGGAGTAAGGAGTAAGTAGTAGGGAGTATGGAGTATAGAGTAGGTAGTAAGGAGTAAGGTTTAGGGAGCAGGAGTAATAAGGATTGAGAAAGTTTATTTGAGAAATGGAGTGAAAGGATTAAACGAAGCCTTTGTTTTTGGCTATTCCTAGTGTGTGATTGGTCTGCTTTAATAATAAAATTTCAGTTTTAGCTGGAAAACCTATAAATCCTAACTTGAGGAATAAAAAGTTTTTGAAAAGCTTTTAAAATGGCTATTGTAGGTCGGCTAACAAGACGATGTACTTATTGTGGAACCCAAAGTGACAGGTGTCTCGAAAACATTTTGGACGACGCCCAGCGTCCTAAGCAGGCTTAATTTAAGACTTCAACTTAAGTGTTTCGAGTTTAATTAATTTTGATTTTTGGGATAAGAATGGATTACAAACGCTTCCTCTAATCGCAACGTCCATTACGTTCGATGTATTTGCATATCTATTCACGAATACATCAGTTAAGCCAACAATTAAATTAGCAATTTCTCGTAGTTTTTGTAATAATATTTCATCATCATTTTTGAAATCAACTAAGTTATCTAAATATAAACTATAATTGAGATAACAAGTTTGGACAAAACTCCAATAATGGTGTGAATTTAAAACTAAACCCATATGTATATGTTTTAATCGTTTTCAATGATTGTCAACATTTTAGGCCAAAATTTTACAACGTATTCTCACTAATATGACACATTATTACAATCAAAAATGGAAATCGATGACAAATTCTTACGACTATCAGCGGTTATCTTGATTAACATGTCAAATGTGATTGAGTTAAATATAAAGGTATTTCCATAGCAATTATTAATTCTAATGTCTTTAATTTGTGGACACGTTTGTAAAACCCATTGAATTACTGGTACATTTTTTAATTTAATAATATTTCGCTCGTAATTTAAAAACAATTGGTAATCCGGCAATCCATTGGCAGTGCAATCGCTTTCTTGTTTCGACATGTCTAATACGTATTGGCGACAATATATGCAAGTTTTCGATTGTTTCGAAACGCATTCAAATCTGATTTTGTCTACAAATGACAAATATTTTAGTATTTCTACGCACAATTTAAGGACAAAACGATCGAAATAATTTTGATACGAGTTTTGTTTATTTTAATAACTTCTTAGCTTATATTTTGTTTGATTTCGATTCATTTTTGCGAAATTAAATGTTGAAATAGAGTTGAATATTCAAATTATACGTTCACGTATCTATGTCTTTATTTTTTAAAAACTTATAACCAGGAATCGGATTTTTATGGTGTCTTAGGGTATAAATTAGGTATGTATTATGGTGTCTTTAAATGCAAATTGTGGTGTCGATTATGGTGTAGATTTTAACATTAATATAAAAAACCAAAATAACCAAACATTTTTTAAAAAGTGATAATCAATATTGCATAAAATATTAATTTAGTTTATTAGAATTAAAACGAATTACAGCATACTTTTATTAGGTATTAAACTTAAAATAAAGTAAGCTCTCTATTAATGTCGTCCTTCTTTTTGATTGAATTTTGAAATCTTAAGTGGTTCGCCATTTAACTTAGATTCATTTATAAACTATTTGAATAACATTTTGAACAATTATGGTGTATTTTTATTTATTTTTAATATTATGGTAAATTATAGCATAAATCTTAAATTATGGTAAATTGTGGTAAATTATGGTATACCATAATAATCCGATTCCTGCTTATAACGTATTGTTGTTACCTTAATAAGAGCACATAATATATTATATCTATATATACCGTATAGATATTATATTTTTAGATCATGCCTTAAGATCACAATGACAACCACATGATAATGTGCTAACAATTCAAAATTATGCAACAATTTATAGCTTTATTTTTGCTCTCTTATCTATATAATAAATAAATCATCATTCTCTCTCTATCTCTCCCTCCCCCTCCTCCTGATTATTGCAGTTGTGAGAGAATTAAAAATAAAATTATTTTTATTCCAGCGAAGGGGTTTCTGACACTGGTAATAAACTAATTAACCTATCTTATCAAAGCATGTGCCGAAACAAATGTACTGAAATGTGAAATCAAGTAAATGAAATCTCATTCGCCCACACTTACAATAGTGTTATATATTATTAAAGCCATATATACGGTATATTTTATTTTATATACAAAAATGTTGGATATAATGTAGATTATTAATAGACTATGAAATCGTGAAAAACTAAAGGCCCGAGCCCGATCTAAGCCAGACAGAACTGAGCTCGACAAAAGCCCGATAAAATAAATTATTCAAAGTTCGACCGGCCAGATTTTAATTAAAAAATTTTTTAATCGCAATGTCAAACTCTGAATTAAATTTTTATATTTCTATCTTGGTTTTAATTATATTATGTATATTTGTAAATAATGATTAGTTATAATGATTTTCTATTATTTTTTTTAAATTTAGTATATTTTAATGATGTTTACTTTAATATTTTACCCTAAATTAAAATTTTCGGGTTTTTATTTTTTTGGTACAAAAGCCAAGCCCGACGCAGTTTTTTAAATTAAGCCCCGAGCCAAACAAAGCCCGAAAGAAAAGTCGGGGTCCGCGGGGTCCTGAAAAATCGGGGGACCGTTTCATAGACTAATTATTAAGCCAAAATAATGACTATTATGTTGAATAAAAATATATGTATATTTTAAAGTTTTCACTCAGTTTTGATACTTGCTTAATTTGATACTTATTTTTAGTAAAATTCACTAAATTCTATCAAAATTTTTGGAGAAAAACCAAAATTGGTGTATTCTCAAAAACTAATCAAATTTGAATAACAATTTCCCAAAAACATTAAAATAATTAAAAAATATTTTAAAAAATATTTTATATTTTTTGAATTCCAAAAATATTTATTTATATCATGGTGTCCCAGAGTGTGTCTGTCTGGGGGAGGTTACTTTCGGACTTTTCAAAATTTTAGGGTAGGTTAAAATACTCGGATTAAAGCGACAATTTTTTTACCATCGGACAAAAAAAATTTTCCCTATAGAGATGTCTTTATTCATTTTTTAGGTAGGGGGTCAACTTTTTAGAAATCCTGGGGGTAACCCCCTCGAGCCCTCCCTCTGGGGCACCCTGATTTATATTGATTTATAAAGTGTGCAAAACAACTTGTTTTTAATAGTAGTACCACAAAAATTTTTTTTTGAGCATTCACACAAACCGATAAAAAATTGTTATTTAATTTTCAGTGTTTTATAAGTTATATTATGTATTAATAAAGCTGTGATAAGAAAATTTTTATATCACGTGCACATAAAACAATAAGTTTTATCAATTAAAAAATTATATATTTAACTTTAATTATGCTCTAATAAAAAGAACAAATTTTTAAAATTAATTTTATAATTGTATAGTAATGCCGATATGTGACGAAAAAATAAAAGCGTATTAAGCAAATAATTAACACTATATTATAACAAGATCGATACGGTCATAATATCTGACTTTGTAAAGTTAGTGTAAGTTAGTATATAGTTGCTCGCTTACTTTGTTCACTCGCTGCCGATATTTAAAATTATTTTATTGTTATAATTTTTAAAGAATATAAAACGGTATATGCCACAGTAACTCGTGCTCTATAATATAATACCTCCAATAGCGAATTATGCCACTTAAGTTTTGAATTATATCTTGCCAAATGTTATGAATTTTGACATTTTTAATCTAAGTATTTTGAGCATGAAAATTCAATAAATACCACCAAAATGTGGCAGATGCCACAAAAATTATAACTTAAATTTTGGCCATTTTGCCGAGGTTTGCCTGTTTTAATCAAATTTTTGTCTATTATAAGCCAGAAATTTTCTTTTTTACAGTAATTAGCGGCAGATTCCACTCGAATTTTATTCTTATTTTGGTCATTTGGTTAGTTTTTTAGCCTATTTTTGCCATTTTGAGACTGAGAATCACTTTTTGTTGCAGCAAATAGAGGTTAGATGCAACTGTAGTTTTAATCTTATTTTTGCCAAATTTTGCATATTTTTACACAAATATGGACATTTTTGACTTTTTATTCTCATTTTAACCCGAAGTTTGCCTGTTTTAACCCTATTTTGACCCAAATTTGGCCATTTTCGACCCCTTTTATACCAATTTATATATTTTTGGCCTTTTTAACTTTAAATTCCCTTTATTAACTTAAAGAAGTAAATCCTTTTATTAGATTAAAGAGGGGGAACAGATAGACAGACGGACGGACAGAATGTCCAAATCCATATATCTGCTTGAAAAGTCAGATAAAAAATTACAAATCTGTGACCGAAACAAAGTTTTTAAATTTTACTGCGCAAAATATGATTTACACGAAAGCCAAAACATTTTATCGTATTTGATGTTTTGAAGGCAACTTAAGAGCAAAACAGAATGACTAAGTTGTTTAAAGCGTAAACTGACGACTAATACGCTAACAATCCACAGTGAATGCATATACGCGTACATACATCATAGCATACCGCGCTTACATAACTTCCGTGAAACAGATTTCAACAGTTGCTATTAGTAATAATCGTAGTCAGTGTTTAATCATTAAATATACTCGCAAAATAGAATTGATAAAATAGGAAAAATTTTCGCTTAAATAACAAGGCGTTTTCGACATATTTGGTGAACACTTGAGTTTTTTTTTGGTTTTTTCGAGAGTGAAGATTACATCCCAGATTTAAGGCTTTGGTCGCAGTTATTGTTCTATTTTTTGGATAACTTTCTTCTCAATAAGCGTAAGTTTTTATTAGAAATAACTTAATTTATATTTACATGTAACTTATATATTTATTGAATAAAAGTTATCGAAATGATAATTGTATCTGAGTTGCAAAATATTTCGTGCAAACCGTATGTGCAGACTAATGGAAACGTTAATCATTTGTCACTATAAATAAACTTAACTTAACTTTTTTTTTGTTTTTTATGCATTTTCTAAACATGCTTTTTAGTGTTTATTTTTAGTTTGTTGTTGTTAATGTTTTAAACCCGTACAAACTTACTAATTTTCCAAACCTTTTATTTTTTTTGCATGCTTATAATACTAAAGTCAGCTAATTCCTGCAAACAATGCCTGCAACTTGTTCGGACATTTGCAAAATAATCTTAGCAATTATTCTGCCACCATTGGGTGTATTTGCAGAAGTAGGGTGCGAGTGCGACTTACTCATCAATATTGGCCTAACAATGTTGGGTTATATACCTGGAATTATTCACGCATTATATATTATTTTTAAATATTAAGCAATCCAATGATTTGCCAATAATAACACAGTTTTTGTTTATCTGTGACATTGAAAAAAATACATATGTATAAAATAATTGTATAGCTTTAATACGGTAATAAATTTATTTCAATTTTCGTATAATACATAATGGTTCAATAGTGCTCGTTATAAATTCAAAAGTTAGATTAGAATAAGGCGCCTGCAACCATGACATACCTTTTCTAATTAATTAATTTTTTAACTGTTGTTTTGGTTGTAAAAAATTATCATTTCTAAAAATATAAGTTATTTAATGATAAGTTTGCAAAGAAATGCGGCATATTTTGTTTTCATTACACATACGGCTTTTTAATATTATTACAAGGAAATGTAAGTGAAATATTATAAACAGAATGTGCTGGGAAATTGTAAACATCCTTTTACATTACTAAAAATCTGTGTCAAGTTGAGAGAGAAATTTAACTTTTGTTATATTATTATAATGCGTGACATTGCCAAAACTAATAAATGCAGTTTTGAACTAAATTAACTTTTTGTGAAATAACCACATATGAACAATTATATAAAGAAATTCTCCGCTCACTGTATCATAGCAACAACTTAAATAGGTAAGAGTGTCAAATTGGTCTCTGCTCAGATTCGGCAATATAGGGTATTTTTGGATTCTCACTTTGTCAAGCAGAGTCCCAAAATGTAGGTATCGATATGGGATTTTAGCAGGTTCGGCCACAATAGAATTTTCGAATTAAGGATTTTTGGAGTAAACACAAGCCTCTAGTCCCACATGCAATGTATAATTGGATATTGATAAGTTTTATCCAGCTATCTCTCATACACCCTCATAAATTATCCCGGTCCCGCAATAAAAAATTAAATGTGATTATTTTAAGTATACGTCCAAAAATTTCTAGAATTTGGTTAAGTAAAATAACAATACAATCACAATTTATTTAAATATTAATAATCCGTGCGAAGCACGGACTGAAACGTAGTTTTAATTTAAGTTTTTATTTTTAAAAAAATTGCTAATAAAACTGTTTTATATAATTTACTTAGTAAGTTAAAAATTAAATAGTAAGTTATAATTTAATTGATATCTCATTAAAATTAAATTCACTATCAAATAAATCTAAATAATATGTACTTCGATGTTATCTATTTTAGCATTAAATTACTATAAACAAATTAGCCGACAAATCTGCCAAATAAGGCATATATTTTAATTTACTTTTTGGTATTTTATTATTAATTTTTACACTAACCAGAAAATTTGAAAAAATTTCAATGTCATTAATTTGTCATAATTTAAATATTGATACATAATACTAATTAATAAATAACTTAGTAGCGTTTATATACAAAAGTTAAAAGTCATAAATCTATTACTTAACAACATAAACATTGTTCAAATAGATATACCGGTACAGTATTAAGAAATTTTCCAGATCTTTGCTTTCGTCTAACATTTAGCCTTATATTTGAAGGCCTCATTTAGTCTCGATAGTAGAGGAACGCCTGGCAACAATTTATTATTATTTATAACTAGACCACCTGTTTAATGTGTAAGATTAACAACCCATAAAAAATTTAAACAATTTAGTGCTATAATTTAAGAACTGAGCTGCAATCATTAGCGCGCGTATTTCATTGCTGTCGTATCAATGCGCAAAAGTCTACTTTATTCTAGAAAAGTCTCATCGTATTTTAGAAATAAGCGAAAAACTAGTTATGAGTCTCAACTTAAAGGTCTCATTTTAATGTTTAAACCCTGTAAGTAACTGTTATGTTATCATCACATTGTTGCTGATTGCCTAAATTAAATTATTGAATTATTTTATTATATTCAGAACTTACAATTAATTATTGGATTTATCAATGAGGTTTAACTATTGAATTGTGTTGTTATATATTCAATGAAAACTGATAAAAACTAACAATAAGTAGAATTGAAGTGAACTTTACGCTCATATCGATTTGCAATAACAGCTTGTTGAGTGTAATAATATATTTTCATCGCGCGTCAATCAAATAAAATAAATATAAAAACAAGTATACGTGACTGTTATTTACAAATATTAGGTTTATTCTTTACAAAATATTTAAGCCACATATTTAAAAATCTTATTTAATTGTAGAGCATTCCAATAATAAAAACCTAATACTGGTAAAAACATGAATTTGATAAATTTTAAAAAGACATGGATGCTTACTAAAATTTTCTGATGTTTAATGAATTGAACCTTTTTTCCCTTTAGCACAATGCCGTTCACATGTATGGATATTTGTAAGATAATTTTGGCGATTATTTTGCCACCACTTGGAGTGTTCGCCGAGAAAGGATGCGACTGTGATTTACTGATCAACATAGCTTTAACGTGTTTGGGATTTATTCCTGGCATCATTCACGCGCTCTATATTATTTTTAAATACTAGCACACGTTCGGGAAAAATTGTTTTTTCATTGTAAGGCGGGGTTTCGATATAATGTTTACACAAAAAAGATGGGAAATTTTAAAAATGATTTTAATAAATTTTAATCCAACATTGTAATGCATCTTTAAAACTGAATTAGATATTTCTGTTAGAAAAAATTGATATTTTTTCCAGTAAATTATTTCACAATTTTTTTTGATAAAATTAAAATTTTTTGACTTGTTTATGACCTGAAATCATGCGAAAATTTAAAATTAATTAATAATTATATAAATAATAAAAATAAAATCTATGATCAAATTTTACAATAAATAAATATAACGTTATACATAATACAAGCCAATAATATTTATGGTTGAAATTTACTTTTCTATTACAAAATCATAATAATTTCGCAGAATCTAATAATTTAATCTGTGCTCATATAAGCCATAATTTTAATTTCTCATTGAAGTGATTACGAAACTATCGTATATTATTTAATCCCACATTTTTCTGGCGACTAAGATTATTAATTTCTAAAAAATGCCTGTTTGCAGGAGATTTTTCTAATATTAAATTTAATTAAACTAAAAAAAAGTAGAATTTAATTTTAGAAAAATTAAAAAACCCCATATTACTTAAGAGCCTTAAACTTGTAACCATTTTAGACTTAAATTCTTTACAAATAGAAATTAAATTATTTTTCAGTTAAATAATTGAATTAAAAGCCAATAAATATGGTAATATTAAAATTGTTACTATTGCTAATAACGTGGAAAACATTTCGATGCGAGTATTACGAGTCGCTAACGAACGGTAAGCTAACCGTACATCACAACGAGCTACCGATTGCTATGCAAGATCACGCTATCGTTACCACCATTAGAGCGTTTGATGATCTAATAGACTATAGCGATATCGCCAAAAGAATATCGGAAACTTTTAACGCACAGTACGGCGGTGTTTGGAACTGTCTGGTGGACAATGCGATCGGCAATACCACCGTATTTGGCTTTCATTTATCACATAAAGACGGCAGCTATGTTTCCTTCTCTATCGGATCGATTCGCGTCACTCTATTCGAGTTGAGTACATCGCCATACGTTCCCACTGACGAACAACTGATAACTAGAGCTAAAAATTTCACCGATAGTGTGCGCATTAATGGAGACACAAATCTGAGCGAAAGTATTTGCGATAAGGCGGTTAAAATTATAGCCGAAACTATTTTAGGTAATTTAACCACTTATCAGAGCATTGCGAAGAACGCGCAAAAACAGTTGACGTCGAAATTGGGCGATAATTGGGTTGTGGTGATCGGACGTGAAAGCGTTCTCGGCTTCGAATATCCGTATACTAGCAATGGTTTACTTAATATCACGTTTGGCGCATTAAATGTGTTAGCTTATCATTCGTTATCGTGCGCTGAATGCGCCGAACATAAGGTGAGACACATATTTATAGCTTGGATGATTAGCCACATTTAAATTGTAATATTAATTGAATAGTTAACGGAAAAAGAGGTGATCGGTAGGGCGAGACTAGTGAGTGGTATCATATATCAGGGAAGGTTTTTGGCACGTAATTACGACGATGGCAGCGGTATGGCTAACGAGGCCATGGTTTATATCAATAATGCGGTTCAAACGCTTAACACGTATCACGATATCGCTTACGAGATAGCGAATAATCTAAAGATAGCCACCGAATACAATACTCTGCCGAATAACTGGTTTGTGTTCGTGTCTGACGCGTCCATTGGTGTGCGATACTCACCCGCCGGTTACGCGTTCGTACGATTACGTTACGGACCACTAGAGATCGATATACTTAAAACTGCCTATTAATTACAAACAAACCAATAATCCCATATATTTCTCTATTTCTATAATTAAATTGAAATTTAGATGATTTGTGATTTATATATTCGGTCAGATTTATGTATTGTTTAACTATACCCTAAAATTCCGTATATATTGCGCCTCAAAAGTCTTAAAAACTTTAAATGTTTTTACTTTATATGTATAGATCATTAGTGCTCACAATAATTTGAATGATATTGTATATTGATTTCAATAACACGTGCGAAAAACAAAGTAAAATTAGTCTATTATTTTAACAATTAAATTTTAGTTTTTAAAAGTACTTTAGATTAGACTACTTTTTTAGTTCGATAATACGCATGTTATAATTTTATCATAAAATTAAATTTTTTCTTAAGATAATGGGCCAATTATATACAGAATTTTAGGGTAAAATATTCTTTCATACTTTTCAGCAATACAATGGTTTGGTAAAATAACTATGTGAAATTATTAGATCAAAATATATTATAAGATAGGTATATTATCAATTTTGATGAAAGATTTCTTAAATTTTATTTAAATTAATAAAAGAAATATTTCTAGAAACATTTTTCGTGTATTGCCCGCACTTCGAGTATAGCCTGCTCAATCAAAATTTTGAATAATTTTACTTTTTTTTATCAGATTGCAAATTTTAGACATGGATTTGACTATGTCCGTCTGTCCCACCTCTTATGTTAATTAAGGGATTTTGTTCTTTACTTTAATAAAGAGATTTTACAAATTTTATATGTTAATAAAGGGATTTTTAGGTCACAAAGGATAAAAAATAGGGTCAAAAATACCAAAAGTATGCTTACAACTGGCATTAAAGGGTCAAATATGGCCAAAATTTCGTTAAAATAGGTAAAAATCTGATTTAAAAAGTCAAAATTGGCGAAATTACACAAGTATGTCCAAAACTTAGGTTAAAAATTGAGTGGCATATGCCGTTTTTCGATGTAAAAAAGTGATTTTCATGCTCAAAATAGCAAAAAAGACCAAAAAACTAGCCGAAATAGGCAAATATGACCAAAATTAATAATACAATTTGAGTGGCATATGTCGCTACTTGCTGTAAAAATAGTGATTTTCAGGCTCAAAATGGTCAAAAATTTAGTCAAAATAGAGGAAATTCGGCAAATTCAAAAATCATCTTAAATATTAAAGTGGCATATGACGCTAACTAGCGATAATAAAGTGGTTTGTACTTGATTTTTTGCCCTCAACATATTATAACTTATAACCGAATTTCCTATAAAAATAATATAAATTAATGGTTGGGAGCGAATGAAAAAAACGAGCAACCACATACTAACTCGAAAATAGCAAAGTCAGATATTGACAGTATCGATCTTGTTGTCGCGATCCATTGGCTTATTGTCGCGATATTAGGGTACAACAAATTCGTTTACTACAACTTCAATTATTTTGGTTTAACTTGTTTTTAAACGTTATTGAATTTTGTTTCCATCATTAATTAACGATATTCATTGTCCTAATAGTTGGGTTTATTGTTCGGATAAGAAAAAGATTATTCTGTAAATGTTATTTTAGAAAAATATTTCTTATTGTTATTCTGAACGACAATGAATGATACTAAGATAGATTTAATTGTTTAATTATTCCAAAATATTAAACTTTATAACAACATTTGTAGCAACTATATATTTGTAACAAATATAAACAATAAGGTTTTTAAAGCATACTTCAATGATGAAAATAAAATATTTTTCCGAAATGGGAAAACTTGATATTAGTTCGATGAAAACTGTATTTGCTAATACATGTCCTCTATTAGTTTAAAAAATTATGTCAGTTATTCGCAATCAGACCTTAACCTAAGCTCAATAGCCGAAGAGGATCGCGTGAATTTTAGCGAAGCTTTCTCATACGAAATTGGCAAAGAAATAGGCAAAGGTCAGTATGGAGTTGCGTATAAGGGTTTGAGCCAAATGTCACCGAATACGAAAGAAATGGCAAAATACAATGTAAATCCAGACATACATGTAAATTTGCGGTAAATAAAATTTGTTAATATTTTATCTCTGCGTAAAAAAGAGTGGTATTCGGAGGCGCAAACAATGACACAGTTAGAGCATGAATGCATTATTAACGTGTTTTCTGTAATTACAGTTAAGCGCAAACGATTGTACATATTCATGGAATTCGCGGATTGCGGAAGTCTTTCCAATTATCTGAAAACGCTTGACAGTCAAAGTAAATCTGTGGAAGTCATTTCTGAACGAAAGACAAAGAGATGGTGCGTTCAGATGCTGTCTGGTCTGCAGTATATTAACAGCAAAAGAATGGTTCACCAAGACGTACATATGGGCAATATATTACTGCAAACCGATCAAACCAGTGGTAAGATTGTGGCCAAAATTTCCGACTTTGGTCTCACTTCTTTGGAGACCGATGACATTAGAAGATTACTGATGATAAAAGTGGATATACAGAGGTTGGGATTCGTTTTTACGGATTTATTTTTGCGGACAAAGTTTATAAGTTCGCGTTCGGAATCGGATGCCAATCGTTTAAATATATTGATGAAATCTGATCGCGGTGTGAATTATATGAATGCTGAAGACTGTTTGAAAGACCCGTGGATCACAGCAGTGGTGGAAAGTAGTAGTTTACTGTCACGTATTGGATTATAATTTTCTAACTGGAAAATATCTGGAATAAACTAAATACAGCTAATTATAGTGTTATGTTTTTTATTAGTAATAGTGAGTAAAGAGGGAATTTTTAATCTCAAAATATATCAAAATATTCTAATAATTTAATATTCGATTTAATCCCAAAAATTGTTGAAATATTCTTTTATAATCTTTCATTATTAAGTCAAATTTGTTTAAAAATTCACATCAAAAAGTTCGTTGCTGCGCAACAGTTTATTTTGCAAAGTTTTCAACACATTGCTGTCAAATAATTCTGTTGACTCATAAAATACTTCGTATATCCATTATTCATAAAATATAAAAATTGACTAAATTTTACTCATGCAAACATGGAAACGTTTAATGTGCTTAGAATAATTAAAAATTTTAAAAATGCATATTAAATCTCAACCGAAAGTTTGACCGAATTTTCACTATTTTTTCAACCGAAAACCGCATTTTTTAACAGAATTATCATGTCCTTAGTCATAATTTGCGTTTTCAAAACATTTGATTGCCTAATACTTCTTGATGAGTATTAAAAGCACACTAGAGTTGTCTAAAGGATAAATAGCGAAAAATATTTTTTATACACATTTGGCGTCAAAAGTCTGCAATAGTGTACTATTAGTCTTTTATATAAAAAGTCTTTCCTAAATTTGTTGTTGCGATATATACTATTATATTTTATATTAAGATTATTAGCATAAAATACAACAAAAATTATTCACATTTACAGTGAACTTATTTGTTTAGAGCCAGACACTCGAGTGTTTCGATTGCTTTACAGCAATCATTATCAATGGCTTAAATTACCAAAAAGATGATTCAAAC
>JAQIXJ010002463.1:0-15764 GCA_034700185.1 Phthiracarus laevigatus | reverse complement strand
GAGAGAGAGAGAGAGAGAGAGAGACAGACAGACAGAGAGACAGAGAGAGAGAGAGAGAGCTGTTTATGAAAAATGGCTCGCGTTTATTTATCAAATCAATTGCTTAAGTTTTATTGAATAATTTAGTTTATTCTAAAAATATTAAATTGTTCGTAATTGCATTTTTTACTGTGGTTTCATGTATAGAAAACACTAAACATTGCAATCAATAATTTGATTGAAAATTTTCACATATATTTATATAATTGCAAACGCATCGACATTCCTCTACCAAAAGGTTTGGAACAACATTTTTTGTTTATTCTCTAAAAATATCTTTTCTTCTTTGCTTATAGTCATTAAATTTATATTAACAAAAACAATTTTATTCTGTTAATGACTTCACTTCTACCCATTAAAATGCCCATTCATTAGAAAAATAATATATAGCTTTAATGATAACATTTGCTGTAAAAAAGTTAATGATTTCTCTTCAATACTCAATAATAAAAAATAATAATAGTAATAAAGCGTTAAGAGAAAAATAGCGGTAATTGCTTAGCGTTTGGCGACATTCGCTAAAGTTATATTTGCATAAAAACGAACTTCACTTTTAAACTACAGTACAGTATATATAATTTAAAATGTTTACTACTTATTATTATTAAAAAACATTCGCAGAATCACGGAATCCGCAACTCTCCCTCCCTCTCTCACTCACTCACTCTCTCGCTCGCTTACTCATTCACATACTCTCTCACACATATGTCAGACATTTTTATATCCATTGATTTGTTTCTCTAGATATTACAAAATCTTATTTCCTATCCAAACTCCAAACTTTATTTTTTGAAACAACATTTTTTCAACAGACTTATTACCGAAGAGACAATTTCATCAGAGATATGACGTTAATGTTGTTTCTTAGGAAAACGTATGCGTGCATTAACTTCATTTCTCATCGCAGAGATAAACACACCAATTGGAGATTTCAAGCTTATTAAGACAATAGCCTTATAGTTAAATGAAATTCGTCGCGAAGCGACTACCATTTATTATTATATGTGGCTAAATATAAAGCGAAGTAAAATGCAAATTACGGTTTTTTTTCATATACATAATAGCGTTTGGTAAAAAATAATTGCTTTACCGGTTTTTGTCCTTCGGATAAATGTTTTTATATTTTTTATACTGAATGATGAGGTGAATAAAATCCAGCTAAATTGAGATGCGAGAGATTTTATTCTATAAATATGTAAAACTGTACACTATATTGTACAGACTAATTTTGAACCTTATTATTAGAGTCTTGTTATTCTAGCAAAAAGTTATCGAAAATTTATTTGATATTTTTTTTTAAAAATCCACGATGAACTAAAACAAAAAAAATTATTATCAGAAAACAAACATTATTTTAGAAATTAACTCAAAAAGTTGACAGATGTTCTGAATAAGAGCGTTCACGAATAAAATAATTTTTAAAGCAAATATTAAAATAAAAAATTTTCAAGAGTATACAGTCTTTAGTAAGCTATCAAAAGAAAAAAATGCGTGAGTAAATAAGGGAGGAAGAAGTTGTCAACTAATTTTTTAAATTAAATTTTCAAACGACACTATTTCCTAACAAAAAGTTGAATATAGACTATGCCTGACGGCTTTGTTATGTTCACAATCTTTAATATGATTAACACTGAATACAGTAGTTATCTATACAGTAGAATACTATAACGAAGAGCAGACCGTATCGCAAACGCGAATTTTTTCCATAAGTTTGAGCTAACACTTATAAAAGAGGAGTATCGCATAATCACCATCTCTTGAGCCGAATTGATTTATGAATGAGATTATATTAGTGTCACATGGATTACGTTTTATTGACTCTGTGGCACATAAGTGTTGCTTCTGTTATGTGTGTTTTGAGCCCAAATAACGCGAGAGCAAGTGCAGAGAGACAGAGAGAGGCTTCGGGCGATTTAGTCATTCATTGTCTGCCATATGCCTATTAGATGACATTTTGGATGTCAATTGGGGTTCACCTTATACCGAGTATTCGGATTTTTTCCTTTCACTTTCGCTGTGCACGCAATGGTAAGCATTACACTAAAAGAATTTTTTCTGACTCAACACTGGTCTAACTTTGTTTTTATCAACTAAGCGTCTAGACATAGTCATCGATGGACATATAAGTCATATTTATTATCAGTTTTTATAAATGCTAACTCGTAAGACTATACCGTGAAAAATGTCGTTACCAGAAAAAAACATAGCTTTTAACTTTTGAAAATATTAAAAAACAAAGAAGAAGAGAATAAATAAAATAAAAATAAGTGTGCGTTAAAAAATGATAATCTGAAGATTCGGGCAAAAAAATTGTTATTTATCTATCCATTTCAAAAATAGTCTCATTGAGCCATGGATCAGAAGATCCAAACAGACAGCTAATGAGATAATTTTTTGGGCGTTGCGATAATAGTGTGTGGACGATACACATTTTTATGCTATCTCTCAATTTTTATCATTGTATTATAATTAAATTTTTTGTTGTTGTTTCGCGCAATTATGCGACCACTAATTTTCTTCGTCCTTTTGTAGCCAATAGAGAATTTTTCTGCCATAGAAGTAGTTAAGAAAAAATAAAAGCTAACTCGTAAGGAACAATTTCGTGACATTTTTGTATTATATTATTATTATAATAACTATGGGCTCTTAATTCCTTTTGATGTGATTAATTACTCGCATCAATAAGTTTTTCGCACTTCTTTTTTTTTGTTCGTGTCTTGAAAAATGCGCCTGTAATTTAATATTTATATTTAAAACACGCAATTAAAGAATTAAAAACATTATTCAAAATGGAAGAGAGAGAGAGAGAGAGAATGATAAAAAACAAATGTTTGCTAATAAATCATAACAATAAATAATAAAGAAATTAAATGTAATTATTTTTTCTACCAAAAAGTTTTTATTGCAATAAATTACTTTTCCACCGCTACATACTCGTTAGGTTATTCGAGTTGCAACTAAAAAAAGTTAATTCGTTGTAATGCGATTACACTCTTACTACATAGACTTACGGTGTGACTTAAATTTATCAAACTTTATGGAGACAGTTTCATTTTAAAATGGAATAAGATTTATAAATAAAAAATATAATTTTAAATGATAAAATAGAACTTTCCCGAAAATTATCTCTTGTCTGTTACTATGGCGAAGATTATTTCACCGGAATAAGAGTCGTTTAATTAACTTCTTAATGATTACTGTAATGATTAATATTAAGAATGAAGTAATTTATAAGGATTTCATATTAATATAAATAAAATATATTTAAAGAAAAATAAATATTTTAGTTAATTATTTTGTTGAATAGAAAATAAAAAGTCTGCAAACGTGATAACAGTTAATACATTTTGATAAAGAGTATTTACATCGATCGGTTATGTTGTAAATATACTTTGAGAATTGCTGTATTGAGATAGTAGAAATACCCGGCAATTCCTAAATTTAAGAACCAAAAAAGTTCATTTGCATTATAGTTAGACAAAAACAAATATTTCTCCTGATAAGATTAAACAAGGCTTAGAGTAATTAATTTGTCTATAGTTAATGGTAAATGTTTCAGTGTATCAGCACAAATATTTTCTAATTCTCGCATTACTAAAATCAAGTATTGGCATAAAAAAGTTGCCACATTTCAATGATAGGTGCTGGAAGGTAATCGGAATAAAATTTTTCCTAAATATTGATTAGAAAAAGTTTTTGGAATTCCAGATTAGAAAAGTTCGACTTTTATTTTCTTCCAGCGTATATATTACAGATCAGAATGTCAAATCAATGAGATTAATTTTCTAAGCTATTAGTTAATTATTTGAATGAATATTCATGTTCGCAGTTTAAACTGATTTGATTACAGACGCATTTTCTTATTTTTAAAAAAGCATTTATCAAAATGTGCTCGAAAATTAATTAAATGTCATTTAATCTTTTCTCTACTGCACCAATAAATTTACTGAATAATTTTTTTGACAATTTATTCTGTCAATCTTGCATTTTCTGTCCGTTAATTTTCAATTTGTTTAAGTAATTAGTATGTAAAAGTTGTTAAAACCAGGGGCAAAATGGCGTTATTTAATTCATCAAAAGTGGTAAATAGAACTCTCGTTTTTTCCTGCGAATTATCTTAAGTTACTATACATAGCGGGTATCGAAACGCATATCACCCGAAATTTATTCAAAGTTTGGACTGCTGTAACGAGCTTTGATGTGAGCGGACACCACCGCGATCACTACTAATCTCTTATAATTTATTTAAAATTACAAGCAATGGGATTCAGATTTAAGGTTAACTCGTAAGTAGCGTAGTGTAGCATTTCATAGCTTGACTATAGACGCATGTGTCATCCAAATGGAGCCAGATTGACACACAATTGCTCATTTCTATAAATAGCACTAAATTTTAGTTCGCTTAAATGGGATTAGAGAAACGACGTTTTAAGTTTCGAATCCCAGGGTAACAGCTAATGTCTTCGCATGGAAATCCTTTAAGGGAATCGGATAACTATTTATAATAAAAGTTAGCTTAAACAAAGTCGAGTAACGAATACGTTTCGTAATTTTTCGTTAGCTTTCACTTACGAGTTAACCTTTATTAAACCATCTCATTCACAAGTGGTTAAGCATGACATTTCCGACAGACACACAGACATAATCAATAAAATAAAATTTAAAGCTAAAAATGGAAAAAATAAAGTTTAAATATATGGCAAGAGAAAAAACTTTTTTTAAAAAAAAGCTCTAACATTATGTCGCAAAAATAAATCACTTTTATTAATATAAATCATAGAGAAAATACTCGCAATTTGCCTTTAACTAGTGTTGTTTATCTTTAAATAGCTTATTACAACTGCAAAGAGCGCGCACAGTATCGTATAAGATATATTTTTATTATACAAGAACTAGTTATTGGCGATTATTTACGACTCATGTATTCGAGACGCTATCAGTCGATATCATCGCGAAGTTAGCGTCTATTATAGCGGCGGCAAACGCATACACAAAAAACTAAAAAAAGGGTTTAAAGTCGCGAAATGCGACGCGACTCGCAAATAATGCGAGCTCATCATAATTTTAGCTAAATTTGTTTTGTGTGTGTGTGTGTGTATACGTTTGCACATTCAATATACTTTCATATAATCTTTTATGGAACACATTAAATAAAACAATAGCTATCCCTAAGTATATTTGACATTAAAGTCTTTTGGTGCGCATAAATCAATTTTATACGTTATGGTCGCGGCAATAAAATTTGTGCGCAACGAGAATAGTTACGGCTAGTGTGCATCATATCACCCATTGACATCGCCTCAAGCAGCCAAACAATTGTCGCTTTTATGGCCAATATTCTGCATCAAATAAGTTATTATGCATTATTACAGAAACAACAGTTTAAGCCATTATACGCGCAATAAAGACTATTTTTTGGACAGCAACAACGGGCTCCCAGTTTTATGAAAAGTCAATATAAATAGGTTTAGTGTTGTGAATCAAAAAAACCTAAAAGCTAAACCAATGGAGGAATAATTTTTTTTCTCCGCCAAAAAAATTCAAATCAAACACTACTTTTTCTGACTGAAAAAACCAACAAAAAATTAGATAAATCGAAAGTTAACTCTGTTTACCAGAAGTGATGGATTTTTCATGCAAATAATGGGCGGACAGTGAAAATAAATCACTAGGTTTTGATTCAGTGATTACGATACCCGTAGTAAAACTATAATAGCATTTACAGTGTAAGTCATAAGCCGTAGTAAAAAGGATACATAATAATAGCCTGAATAAGCGATCGCCAGTGAATACTAGTTGTTTCAACGCAAACGTTAGCGCCAACAAGTAATCCTTTTTCATCCATTGAACAACTATTTTTGAACAACAACTTCATTAGTGTTTTCCATTGAAAAGTTCGAACGACAAAGAGTTTGGTGACTGAAAGTCGATAACAAGAAGTGAAAACTAACCCCATATTCATCAATCATTTGCACAATGAGAGCGAATATATTGGATATAAACGCATTCGTTTTCTGGACGGGTTTTTAAAAAATTGTTAGATCGCGTTATGTTCGATTAAACAGATTATTTATGTATAGATATATAAAAGCATAGAACAAAAGTTTTTAACTAAAAAATTTCGTTGTCGTCTTTGTGGTTCACAATTAATTTTACTCTGGCTTTTCGTTCGATTAATAAAATGAAAATAATTTTTTTTCTTTTTTCTTTAGTTTTCGTTTATTTATTTTTGTTTTTGCTTTTTAGATAATAATAATTCATTTTATCCAGTCATGAAAACGTTTAATCTATTTGATGGTATCTAACAGTCTTTTTTCTTTTTTTTTGCACCCAAAGAAAAATAAAAAACTAAAATTTAATTCATTTTACTCAGAAATAATTTATAAACTAAGAGTGTTGTTACGCAACGCTACAGTCTGCTACATATAACACTCGTCAGTTAAAATTGGATTTTTAATAATTTCGTATATTATAAGTCAAGAGTGAAATTAAAAAATAATTAATTGAAATCAAAAAAACAAATAAATAAATACAATTAGAAAGCAAATAATTAATTTTTAAAAACCAGTAATAAATTTTCATTCGCAACGAAAATAAAAGTCGTTTTTGGTCGACCATTTCGGCAATAATCATATGTATGCGCAGGTATTTTTGCGGTTAGAAATTATCTGTAGAAACTTATCAAACTGCGACCGGTATTATGACTTAAAGACTACACACACGATATTAACTAAAATGCTTTACCATTTTAAAAAAGATCCTGAATACACGTCTTATTAGATTGAGTTCACTCTCGTTCTTTAAATTCTTGCGCAATATAAAAAGAAAAACATAAAAAGCGTTCCAACTATTTTCTATATAAAAAAGATTATCGTTGATTATTATCTTGTCAATAATCTTCTTTGTCCAAATATATTAAGCACGCGTTTAATCATTTATTTTAATTTATTTCTCTCATCAATTCTGAATTACATAAATTATCATATATTTGCCTGAATTCTGAGGCAATTCACAAAAATAAAATAAATATATATAAATGTGTATATGTTTTATATATATCGTATGAAACGATTTTAAAAAGATTATTTAATAATTATTCCGTTGATTTTTTTTTTAAATGGATGCAATATAAAGATTGATAGTTTGATATATAAAAAAATTTTCTCGATTTATCTTATTTTCAATATAAAACACTATATATTTATTGACTGAATAAGTGGATAATTATAAGGTCCTCACTTCATCAACTTATGTAAATTTCATTTTAATTTTTCTTTTGACTCCTAAAAAAATACGGTAAAAGAAAATATTTTTGAAAAGTTGTCAATTAATAAAAAGTAAATTACTTAAGATTACAAACTAATGATTCAAATGATATAAACTGACTTTATAGATAGGAACTGAATTTTTATATGTTACGTATCAGTCATTTCCTAATCTATCGGTTATACGTTTTCTATTAAATTATATTTCAATTTAATCAGCGTTTTATATCTAAATGACCCAAATTTGCACATAATTACTATTCAATTCCAATTCTCCCGAAAAATTGTTTTGAAAATTTACTTCATTCAGAGTCTAATATACATATAGAAATACAATACATATCTCAAATAGGAAGCACTTAATACTTGTAATAAACTTTACAAATACTTTTGGCAGACAAATATCTCATTTGAATTTGATTTATTAATACCAATCCCGAAAACAAGTCGTGTAAATATGTAAAGTGTGCGGCAATACTGTGCAACGAATATTTGGCGTAAAAATATGAATGAACAATAAATTAGTACTATATTATAATTTGTAATAAGAAAATAATCTCTTTGATTGTTAGAATTTATTTAATCCTAATTTTTTTCGTTAAAATATAATTTTTTTATGTATTTGTTGTGTACAAATATTATTAAGAAATAACAAAAAGCAGGAAAATAGTTTCGCAAAGAAAATATTTTATTAAATTTATTTTTTTTGGCAGGAAAAAATTAATTAATTCAGAAAAAAGCTAATTAAGACCATTTCTTAGGATAAATGAGAGAAATAATATGCTTTTTTTTGCGTTCCATAGGGAAAAAATGATAATTTAGAAAATAAATGGGAGAATAAAATTAATATAAAACGGCGAATACAATAATAACTTTATAAACGCAAGGAGTGTGCCATCTCTTGAAATAAAGATTCAAATTTAGAGCCGAATACTATCTATAGAGAAACATGCAGAGAGAGCGAGAGCGAACGAAAGATAAAAAAGTTTTTGGACGCGTTTGAAGTCATTAATTATACTTTCACTCAAAGTACTCGTTCTCGTCAAAAATAAAGTTTTCCCTGACATGATGTGGGAATTAATTTAATATTTGCATAATTACGATATTATGTTAAAGAGAATAGAAAGAGAAAACAAGACGAGAGAGAGAGAGAGAGAGAGAGAGAGAGAGAGAGAGAGAGAGAGAGAGAGAGAGAGAGAGAGAGAGAGAGAGTTGAGTATTTGCATACTTAAACAGAAAACTGAACATTTTTTCTATATGCTACTAAGTATTAGTTATATAATAATAATATTACGATAGTTTGGCAACAAAAATAAAAAAGTTGTACGAGCAATAAAAGAAGTATTCGCTTCTTTTTTCCTCGTTTATTATTATTATTATGTAAACAAAGTTAAGCGCAGCGCACACACACACACGCTGTGTGTTATATGTTTGTTTGTGCGCTAAAAAAGTGCTAAAAGTTATATAAGATTAAGGGACGAAATTGAATAAGAATATAATCAATGACTTTCATGTCATGAAGTTAGTGAATGCCATAACTTTATTTGTATATACGAGAAAAAAATGATTGATTACCATCGAACGACAATGACTTTTATTGTTGATGAATATCATTAGCATGGATTGTGTCGATCTAATGATTGTCAATTTATTTTACATTAATAATCGTCATCGCAAACTTTTTATGCCCCAAAAAATGTAAACTTTAGAAAATTCGTGCCCTTTTTATGAAACTTTTTCTATGATTTTTTTAAAAGTACACCAAAGGGTAGATAATAGTTTATATTTAGGTCGTGAGCTATTGTTTGAAAAAATAATGCTTTAAAGTTATAAAACTCTAAATATCTTTCATTTTTTTGAGTCAAAACGTGTTGATATATCTTATTTTCATGACACCGTTTCGCACATCAGAACAAATATTTTGGTTAAAACTGATTTTTCGTCAAAATTCAAAAAATAAATCAATTAATTTTAATTAAATGAATAAAAATTAGCGTACAGTTTGTTACTATGTTATTAACTGATTATAATACTATTTAGTCGTTTGCAATGAACACGACTCGTACATGTATTTACAAAGAAAACAAAGCGATAAGTCATGAATTTAATTTAATTAAAAAATTGGTTCAAAAGTTTATTATTTCGTATACATTTAAGCTTTTAGTCAAACATTTTAATTAATTTTCCGAAATAATTAATAATCGGTATTTTTAGGTTATGTTTTCGCTGCTATCAAATTACATTATAACATGATATTCTGAGCACTTTATTATAAATATCTCTACACAGTATGTAAAAGTAGATTCAGTCTAATTAATATATTAGATGAAAATAATGAACTTAGTGTACACATAATAAATGGTTAGAAACACATTTCATTCATTTTATTCTTATTAAGATGAATTCTTTTTAAAATTTCAAATGAGAATAATTACCGACGCAATCAAATTTCTAGTTATAAAACAATTGATTGTCGTGTTTTGCACAGATAAAATTTTCGCTCATATAAGCTTAATATTAATTCTATTTCCAAAATTCGTTAATTAATTGACGTTATAATAGTTAAACAAAAAATTTGTGCTTTTTTTAATTTAAACTTTATAATTCAATTAGTTAATTGCATAAAACAATTTAATTAACTTAATAACATATTCTACAATTCGCATATAATTCGGCGAACAATTACTTCATTACTTTTTCCAATTACAATTAATGAAGTTTTTTTTCGCCCGTAACGACATAAGTTAATACACGGAACGAGAAAAAAAACGAAAAAGAAAAATAATGAGAAAAAATATAAGATTTATGCGATTGTGATCCCGAAAAAATTGAACCCTACGATTAGGATGTATTACACTTCAGTATAGAGTGTACGGTAACTTATGTCTCTGAGAATATAAAGGCTTTGTTGTCCCTAAAATTACTATGATATTGGCGGATCACTATCTTAATGGAATTCTGTGAACATTGTATCACTAGTAGTACTGTCACTGGTGAATGAGTGTGTGTCCAATAAGTTATGATCGCAAATATCTACTTTAGCAACAGTTCGATAGACAGAACTAAAACTATTATGGTATTATGAGCAAAAATAACGCACACATACAAACACGTAATGTTTTTGCCTATTTTCCAGTGAATGGTCATCAGATGGTTGTCGGCTGTTTGAGCACAACACATCTTACACTGTATGTAACTGCAATCACTTGACCAGTTTTGCGCTACTAATGGACATCAATAGCGGAAAAGCGCCAGCTATTGTTAGCGAAGACTATTCACAGTACATTCTATATACGTATTGGATGTATAATATCCGTGGCTTTTCTCACATTGACGATGACGCTGGCGATTGTCCTATTAATCTACTGCTTCACTAAGAATGACAAAGTACGCGACAGCGTTAACGATAAGCTCATGTCAGGCGCGACATGGCTTCCCGAATGCCTTCGACGCAAAGCGAAACCTCCGCCACCAGACGCCACCCAAACCCATCAAACGTCGCACTTATTTTCGTTGGCAGCCAAAGGCGCGTTACCGCCGCCATCGCCGATGATTCGCGCATCGGGCCATCATCACGGAGACGTGACGCCAGTATGTACAAGTAATGCGCACGTAATGATGGTAACGTAACTTAGTCGTTAGTATTTACTTCCACAATACTTTCATAAACGTAACACTTTCTCAACGAATTACCGTACTTTAAGAATTATCAATTTCAAATATTGAATAATAATTAAGTAAATCAAATACTTTAATTTTAAATGATTAAACATGTTAATTCAATTACAAAAATAGTATTCCTATAAAAACCTGCAAAATAAGTCTAATGGATCTCAATTTGCATAATGCATGGAAAATTTCTACCAGTGATGTAACTAATTTTAAAGCAATTTCACTGTTTTCGCTGAATAAAATTATCATTATTTTGATTTAAAACGTATTCTACAATTTATTCCGTTCAGTTCTCCTATCAGTTTCATTAATGCAATACGAAAAAACCGAGGAAACTTAAATTATCTTTTTTGATTGCCTTAATTGTAAGATTCAATTAGTTGTAGTGAACTGATTAAATAAAAAAGAAAACTTTAAGTCATATACGTATGTAAACTGTAATTTTGGTTTGAGAGTCGAGTTCAAACGGATATTTAAATATAATTTATTAGCAGCAATTTTTTGCCTTTAGTTTTAAACATTGTGCAAAAGGAAAAATGAGCAAAAACGTGCAATTACTCGGTGTGTCGTATAATGAAAGCTCAAGTGTTACTTCTATTTTAAGTAAATTAGTTTCAAACGCACAACTAGTATGACATTGTTTAAGCGCACATGTTAAAAGCATCTCTCCCTCCGCTGCTCTTTCTCACTCATATCCTTTAAGGATTGGACATCACATTAATTCGAAATGTGTTTATTTCGGTGCTGCGAACTGGATTAAAGTGCTCACAATGCTAATGAGTTACAATGATATATTTCGTGTAATAAAAGTTGTTAGGAATCAGTGAGAGTTAATAACAATAATAATAAAAATAATATGAGAGAACTGTCAAGCCTTCAACTTCAATAAACGTTCTCATATACAATTAAACTATTTTTGCCTATTCTCTGCGCAATTCATGTGTGCCTAAATTATTTCCTTAAAGATATGTCATTCTAGAATATACAGTAAGAGATTTATTTAGAAAATGAGAGAGAGAAAAAATCAAGAAATGAAGAGAGAGAGAGAGAGAGAGAGAGAGAGATTTTATTAGACGACAACTGATTTACATAAAACTAATATTAAGTTTTATTTAATCATCATTTTTGCGTAGAATTTGACTCTGTTTCAAATACTGGAGCTTAACAGACAATGTGAAATAAGTAGAACATCCAACAAACTATTAATATAACTAATGACGAAGGTTTTACTTAGCATTTTATGATAATTATAATTATGCTTCGTTTCGCATCTCATGCCAAAATGTCATGTTTTTTAAATTCAGCGACACTTTTCCAGCAACTATTTAATACAAGAATGCGTTTTGTTTTTCTAAGAACTGTTTTTGTCGCCGAGAATAACATTTGTAAGTCACTCGCCAAACACTAATTTTTACTCTGTTAACCGAAAATGTTTTAGAAAAATATAGAGCGTTGCCAATACTAATATATATTAAATAGAAATCGAAGTCAATCATACATGACAATCACATTAATCTTCGAAAGTAGATTAAGAGGTAAACATATATTAGCGTTGCTCTCACAACGTTTCGTGCAATCATTTATAATAGATATCAATGAATTTTGTATAAGCTTTAAATGGAAAAAATATTAATAAATTATATGTTTGCTAACGAAAAATTGATTAACTAAAAAAACAAGATTCAATTTTTTTAAATGTATATATTTAAACTTATGAATAATTAATTAGGAAAACATTTCCAGAGTCAAAGCTGAATATCATATATGTTGAATAAAAAAAGCTAAAGCAGCTTAAAAAGTATTCTCCCGAGTTTTTTTAATGTAACTCTATATGTAGTTAACTATAATAATTTATGTTTTCAGTAATCTTGGATGTCTTAATAGACTTATGCCCTAAAAGGTATCATCGAATTCGTTTCAATTTAGCAACAGCTAAAAAAACTTTTAGAAAAAGCTCATGTGTTGCTTTTAAATTTTTTGTTTTATTCCCAAACTCGGAAAATAAAAGTTTGTAAGTTAGCGATAGAACTTATGACTCCAATCACACATAATAAATAAAAACACTATTATACAGTATATGAATCGTAAGAATCGTTAGCGCGCTATAAGAATCTCAACCAACAAACTTAGGAAAATGTGTTATAAATAAATCAAAGAATAAACCAGACCAACTCATCGAATAACCAAACGCATACACACAAACGCACGCATCACAACATTACAGCATAATATTCCGTGCCATAAATAATGCATTAAACTTAATCAATATGAAACTAAAATCTCGTATAACGCACACCAATTTTTGGTGAGCCACACAATAATTTTACTTCGAAAAACTATACGCGGAATTAATTAAATACGCCATATATATATACTATAAGCTGTATAACACACAATCGAAGTAAATTGATATTAGAGTTTAGTTTTGCGAGACTCGCCTACAATTCTTATTAACTCATTTCGGAGCTCATATTTCACTGCTATACCCAAAGTTTTATTGTTACCGTATAATACGGAATATAATATATAATAATATACACTGTTTTGGTTTCGATAATGTTTTCAGTTTGAATATTACGCGATTTGATTGATGGTATAATTGCGTGATTAAATTGTTTATTCCCTGACAGTGACACGTATTATATATAAATACAACAAAAAAATTAATAAAATAATCTTATAGGAAATTTACAGTATACAGTATTTACATAATTTATTTCTAGATTAATATTCGTTTAAAACACATTATTATAATAAATTTGTTCAGTACATTATTAATACAGTTAATTAATTAAATAATTTAATATTACTTTTTTCTGTTAGGTTTTCTTTAATTTTAGTTTAGAAATCTGCGGTAAACGCTAGTGTGTGACAAGTTATCCGCGAAAAAATAATTTATGCTCGAAAGCCTAATAGAAGATTATGCTGTAATTGAATTTTCGATTGTGAATCTAATTATTTTTCGCAACCAAAACCTTTTTGGTCACATAATTAATCTAATTTTGTGTGTGACTTAACTGATGCCCAGACAACAAAAAACGAAAAACAAAAGCACCAAAAAATAATTATTTGATCGATAAAACGGAAAGAATGTATTCGCGATTAGATTATTTGTTACATTAACCAAACGAAGCGAAGAGAAAAAACGAAACAAAAGATTTATGCCTCGAAAGATGGAAAGATAAACGGAACACACATACAGACATACACACACACCAATCAATGTCTAAGAATTATCTGTGTATAAACAGAAAAATTTCTCAGCTTCCAAACCTTTGAGCACAGCATTTCTAATATCGTCGACATAGGAAGATGTGGTGGCGTTTGTGGTCACATAATTGATATCCGCGTTCAGCATATTCGTTGGAAAACTCGGCAACAGTTGATCGCCGTTCGGCTGCGAGTAAACCGTCGATTGCTTTACGATTCTTTGTGAACGAATTCTTTCCATAACACTGTCAATCAGAGTTGGTTTCGGTTTATTCTCGTGGTTTACCACAGTTTCCGAACATCTATTGATGGCTGTCTGCGTCCTATACTGTGGAAACACATCCGCCAATGTATACGTCTTCGACGACACATACCTTCCACTATCGATACCTGATTTAATGGTATCACACGACTTAATCGCGTTTATCAATGGTTTGCATTGTTCGGTGACATTCGTTTGTTTATAATCACTGACCATATCTATTGTTTTGTCGCTGTCTTTGTCGTTGTCACCAATCAGTGTTTCCATCGATCGATTGTTCGTGAGTTGTTGTACGTTTTCGTGATTTATGTCATCATTAATTGGATTAAAGTTAAACAATTTGCTTGAATTGTAATTTTTTTTCAACTTTTCTAATTTGTTTTTGGCGAAGAATCGCTGCTGTAGTTCGCGATCGCGAGCTCTTCGCGATTTCGGTGCACAGAACCGTTTACGCGAACCTCCCGTCCAATTCATTGCACCATTTAATTGTCTATTTTAATATAATGGACCGTTTAATATATCGATAGTAAATAATTAATTTGTATTGTATTGTTATTTGTTAACAACGTGTAAAATAAAGTTTACGGTAAACAAACTTTACTTTGATAAACGCATAAATAAATATTTAATTGATTAACAAAATCATAATAAATGACGTCATATCATATGATTACTATATATAAACGAAATAAAAGCATTTATTTCGCCAATATTTTATCTGACTTTGAAAATTCAGGTTTATGGATTTGGTATTCTGTCTGTCCGTCTGTCTGTCCATCGGGTGTGCACACTCTTTTGAATTAACAAAGGGATGTTGATCTTTACTCTAATAAAGGGATTTTGACCTATTTCTTATGCTAATAAAGGGATTTTCATCTATTTCAAATTCTAATTAAGAGATTTTACCAATTTCTTATTCTAATTAAGGGAATTTAACGATTTCTTATGTTAAGTAAGGGATTTTCAGGTAAATAAAGCCACTAAATTGTGTGAAAAGTGTCAAAATGAACAAAAGTAATCTCAAAATTGTTATTAAAAGGTTAAAAAAATGGTCAAAATAGGCAAATATAAAATTAGTGGCATCTGCCGCTATTTGCCTTAAAAAAGTGATTTCTAGTTTCAAAATGACAAAAAAGTCCAAAATACTGGAAAAATTGGCAAAATTATGCAAAAATGACCAAAATTAGAAATACAATGTGAGTGGCATCTGCCGCTAATAGCTGTAAAAAAAGAAAATTTATGTCTCAAAATGAACAAAAATCTGGTTAAAACAGGCAAACCTTGTCAGAAATGGCCTAAACTTAAGTTAAAAATTC
>JAQIXJ010002462.1:0-15776 GCA_034700185.1 Phthiracarus laevigatus | reverse complement strand
GTGTGTGTGTGTGTGTGTGTGTGTGAGTGTGTGTGAGAGAGAGAGAGAGAGCAGATTTATTAAGATTAAAAACAAACATATCATCGTTAGTTTTACACTAAATACCATTATTATTAACAATTTATTGAGAACTGAGAGTTAGTGCTGTATAGCCATACAGAAATATAAAGAATTCATGCGCTTTAAACAATAAAGTTTGTGCCTAATTTTAGAAAACTGGTATTTAATTAACACAAAGGATCTTAGAAATTAAATAAATTTAATTTTTCCAGAAGTTTCTGTAAGTAGGCGGTGGTATAGCCGCGCCCCCATTAGGTTACCCTTATCCTATTTTCGCGCGATCTTAAATCTAACAAAAAAAATAAACTTTAAGGTAATCACTAAAGCACACAAAATTAAATATAATTTTTTATCGGTTTGTGGGAATGCTCTGAAAATATTTTGAGGGTATTACTATTAAAAATAAGTTGTTTTGAAGACTTTACAAATTAATATAAATAAATATTTTGGACTTTAAAATATAAAATATTTTTAAATTATTTTAATGTTTTTGGGAAATTGTTATTCAAAACCGATAAGTTTTTGAGATTCCACCATTTTTAGGCCTAAATTTTCGCTAAAATTTAGTGAGTTTTAGTACTATTAAAAATTCTTATTCTCATATATCCTGAAAAGCAAGTATTTTAGATTAATAGAGCTAAGTGTAAACTTTAAAATATAAATAAATATTTTAACCGATTTTATTCAATGTTATATTCATTATTTTGGCCTTAATAATCTATATTACTAATATTTTTGTATATAAAATATAATATTTTCCTTGCTTTAGTTATCAATAAAAAATACATAAAAATTAGTAAAATTAACTTTTAATAAATCATTAAGTCTTAACTAAATATATATTCAAAAATTTGACTTTTATATATAATCAATATTTTAATCTAAAAAAATATAATATTTTCCGGGCTTTAATAAACACATTTGAGCAGTATTTTTGGATTTCTAAAACTTAAATTCAATTTAAAAACATATAATTCAACAATAATATTACAGATAGAATTGCCACTTATTAGAACAGATTTTGATATTATGTTTAATATTGATATAAATAGTTCTAAATATTAATTAATTGAATTTTATTTTTCTGAACAAAATTTAATGTTTCAAGTGTCAAACAATTATTTTTTAATTCTAATATCATAAAATTAATATGAAGGATAATTGATTAAAATAATTTTTCAATATCGATCTAAAATAACCTTTCATATAATTTAATTTAATATGTCAATGCAATTGTATTGATTAACATTAATACAATATATATATTGAATGCAATATATTAATAACATTTTTATTGATTATTAAGCAAATATCCTTTCAATTGAAGGTTAATATTGCATCAAATTTGGGCTTTCAATACAATTATACTTTTTTTTGTTTTATTTTTAAAGTTTGAAAAATGAAAATTATGGATAATTGTAATCTACGACAAATGAAATAAATCAGTAAACTTACTATTATTGTTATTATTATTAGTTGATTCGTGTTCCCAAACAATTGATTGATTTGTTACACTAAAATGACATTTTTTACCGTTTATAACAAAACTATGGTCCAAACCAATCGAAATGCTGTTATTATTGTTAAGTGAAGACATAATGGTACGATTCAACGACATAAATACTAAAATGACAAATGAAGAGTTAAACAATATGTGTACGAATGTTGAGTTGACGAGTGAGTTGTGTTGTGTGCGATGTCTCACACGCACAGCTTCACGCAGTGTCTCACGTTTCACGTCTCACTGTGCAGTGTAGCGTTTGAGCGCAATCTCAAATCTATTACTGCGCCGCTGTGGCACAGCTACACATATTAACATAACGTTAAACTTCTTTCAATAACAAAATCAACAAAAATATTATTAACATTTTTAATATTTACGTTCAAATTTTTTATAACCAATTTCATTCTAAAATTAAAAATTTTCATGCTATCATACTTTAATTAAATGTATTTAAATTATTTCTAAATAATAAATAATTATTTAACATTTCACTCTAAGCTTACAATTATTTTATCGTTAAATTAAAATCAAAACTATTAAAACAATATAATAGGGATTTGCCTGTTATACTGCGAAAGTTATATTTGTTATGCACGTATATTAACAAACAAGTGCATTATTCACAAATTTATTTAAGGCGTGCGGTTTGGGACATACAGTACTGTGCGTACCGTATAGATTAAAAATTTAGTTCCATTACCTTACGTTAGAATAATAGTGAAATTGAGACTACTAGAAACCCGCGGAAATATTAGCCGCAAGTTTGCTACAATTTTAGCCATCCTAATCAATGGATCCCTCTTTGCCCCGAACCCGCTTGCTCATGTGCCTTCGCATTCCCCTGTGCTCCGCATTTCCATGTGTCAGCATCCCCTGTACCACTCCCCCTGTGCCCCCGAATTCCATTGTCCCCGTATCTCCTAGGCCCACTCATCCTGTGCCACTCATCCCCCTGCGCCCCTAATTCTTCTGTGTCCAGCATCTTCCAGCGCCAAACATCGCTCGTTGCCCCGCTTTCCCATGTACCTCCAAATCCCCCGCACTCCTATATCCCTCAGTGCTACCCGGCACAGCTTCACTTTAGATTATTTTGAAAGTATTATTAAATCTGTGGGATATTGTTTTTTAGTTAACTAAATTTAATATTGCTTCTATTCAGCACTCTATTGTATGCAAGTATTATTACATACTGTAAATAAATCCAATAAATATAAACAATAATTGAATGCAGTGATAAACGCTATTTGTAATAATAGCGTAGTGATGTCAGTAAAAAAACTTTATTGCGCATAATCAAAGTCACTATCATTGAGTGTCGTAATCTTAGAGCTATTGTATTTTAATATAGTATATCTCACATATTGGTATAGTACAGTAATGGAATGAAACAATCATCACACATCATAGAGAGCTCACTTTTCGTAGGTTAATGCAGACTTAAGCAAATAAATATATTACGATCCAATTAGTCTAAATTTAATTCACTTTGGATTAATTGGATCAGTTAACAACATATATATCGTTAGAAAGCTTATAATTAGAGGAATTGATTAATATATATATGTCTTAAGCTAATCGGTGGTACAGTTCAAGAATGACAAACTGTAGCAGAAGAAGATAATAGTTTATTACAAAACGTAGTTTTTGTTTTCTTAATAAATTTTAAAAATGGCGCGTTCATTATGATAGGCTAAAATTTATATACTATTTGCGTTGAGATCTAATGCCTAAAATTTTGTAAGCTCTTACGATGCACAGACTCTATCTATTCAAAGTAAGCTTAAAAAATTGAGTTTGCCGGTAATGGAATGATAACGACTTTCTGCCAAACCGTAATTTTATATCAGTTTATTCACAAGCAAAGTTTTGCAAATTAAATTTTAAGCGGAATATTCCTTTTTTGAGTTATATGACGTTTTAAATCAATTTTTATAATTAATTCAGATATAAATTAAATATGCAGAAGTAGTGGAATATGCCATTCTAAGTAGATTTTCCAAATTTTGAATTAATGAGCCTTATCAGCACATAACTAATTTTTAGAATAATATTAAAGATATTGAGCGAGCGAATTGAGAAAGCGTTCAACCAAATATTAACTAAATTCCATTAAAAGTTGTAAAGGCAGATAAAAACTAAAAATTAGATTATATTCAATATTGTTCCATTATTAACTTATCAAAATACGGTGGTTATTTCTGATTTAAAAACTTAATATATATTTTAATAACAACTTCGGATTCTGAAAAACTATCGCATAAATTAGCAAATAAAATTTCTGGCATTCGTCGTTAAAAATAACAACAATTACCATAAACGTAGCTAAAACGACTTGATATTATGTGATTGGAATTTATATAGCTATAATATACTTCTAACTTATCAAATAACATACGGAATAAATTTTTTAAACCTTAGAAATTAAAAAATTCTCGTATTAATAAACTATTTTGTGCCATATCAATATTTTCATACACTAATAACTACTGGTTTTTGGACAGTAAAAAGTAATCCAAATATAAAAACAATAATTTTAGCAATGTTTTAAGAAATTTTAAGGAATTTAGAAATAGCTATAAGTGATATAAAAAGTGATTGTTATAATTACTCAAACTAATTATTGAACTTTAATTGAAACACAATGACTATAAAAACAGGAAAATGATTCTTTTATTTGCTGTAATTATGTAGTTTACTCCAAAAAATGAAGTATTTTTGAACTCTCCTATGAGGAAAATTCATTGCCTATTATTTCTTATACGTTATCTACAATTTTATTTTCATCTCTTCTGTTACGAAATACTAAACAAGTTTTTCTTGTTTAACTACATATAAACATAATTATCATTATTATTATTATTGTAAGAAAGCAGTGTCTACCATAGTATCGCGTAAATTTAATCTCTCATTGTGTACAAGATTTTTTAAAAGATTTTCTGTTTCAAGGATAAAGTTTATACTGTGAAGAAAATCCATTGGAACCTTTACAAGTAAATTATGATCAACACCTGTTTTTGTTTTCCATTTAAAAAATGCATCAATTTAGCTCAAAAAGATTATCAAATTTGGAAACTCGGGGAATTATAAAATTCTAATTAATTTACTTCTGTATTTAATAAAATTTCCAGACAAATAAAAATTAAAGTAATTTAATGCTAAATGAAAGTGTAATATAACCTTCAAAAAATTTTAATAAATAATTTTAAGTTAAGTTTGGCGTTAAATAAATTAATTAAAAGTATTTGATTTAAATTTTGTAATCTAATTTTGAAAAAATGTAAATTAAATGATAGGAAGAAGAGGTGTGTAAATTGAAGAATTACTCATAAGCGTAAAACAACCTTATCCACAACATCCTTGGTTACTTTATACACATCCTTGTCCCAGTAAATAATCCTTGTTCTACCAACCATATCATCCCAATAAATAATCACAAGAAAGAACAGAAAATATGGCAATGGATTTGGTTGGGCATTGAATTTATTAATTTGCAATTGTATTGACCTCAGATGGTCTTAATACCTCATTTTTCTTTGTTATTTACCTGAAAGGCTAAAAAACTTCAATAATACATGTAAATAATTACTAATATAAGCTCTGCAAGCATTTTGTATTTAAATACATTTCGTGATACAAACATAAACACTTGAATTGTAGTTCAATGCTACAGAGATCATACCACGTGTTTTACAGTCAACAAAAAACACTTCTATTTTTAGAAATGGTACTCATTTACAATCTATATAAATCATTACTCATTTCTTTCATAAATTGTAGACTATTTTGCATAAAAGATAAACATTCGAATTGTATGAATTTTTAATTATATATAATAACTTATAGAGTACAGTAAGGCATACAGTATGGTAATGAGAAGAAGCAACTAATAACTTACTAACAAAAACTAAATCCTTTTATTGGTTAAACTCTTTTATCTGCTGCATCTCATCATTAAGATTTGCTGTTAAATCTATTTGTTTATCACTTTTTTCTATGTCTTTCCTCTTTGTCTTATACATATTTGATCTCAAATTTAATCCTTGTTTAGTTAATTGAAGATGAGTTGCGGCAAAAATCTGATCGTCGTTGAGGGTATTGTTTGCTCGAGCTATTTCTAAATACTTTTCAATAAATGTTTGCGATAAACTTTTATGTTTGTTGAGTTGATGTGTGGCATCAATTAAACCTGGAGATCCATATGTCGCGTAAAAGCGACTTTAAAAATAAAATCCACAATTAATATATAGTATGATATATATGATAGTAACATACGCTCTAATTATGTCTTCCGGATAAATGATATCAATAATTAAAGGATTGGGTACAGCTCTGAACATATTAGGTTCACTATTTGGTGGAAAACTTTCATAGATATCGTACCACATTGGTCTACCATTTTCGGGTATAGCACCCGATCGCAGTAAACCTGATACTCTATTAAAATCAATTTCATATATTAATATCATTGGTATATAACCAATCATTGGTATACCTGGTAAATATAGTTCCATATTTTTGTAAACGACTTCCAGCCATGATATGATACGCTTAGTCTACCAGTAAGTGTGTACTGTATGTGTGAAATATAACCATAAGATGACACCACTGTAAATATTACTATTTACTATTTGGTTTGTGTTTAAACTATAAACTATAAACATGTTTCCATTCAAATTAAGTTACATGTCTATTAAATTAAACAACAAATTAAGTATTTATATGGGATTTGGATTGGGATGGATGTGTTTATCTCGCGTTTATCTGTCAAACATTTCAAATAAGCGAATAACTCGAATATCATCCGATACTGATATAAAGCCAAATGAAATCAAACCAAATACTAATGAAATGTATTTAACAACTAAATTAGTGAATAGAAATCCGCGAAATTTGGAACAATTATCGTTTCAAATGAAACCATTGGGTTATGAACTCGATTTACCACAAACCATATTTTGGAATAAGTATTAAAGATTAAATATTAATATGAATTATGAAATCTATATGATATTTACATATTTGTATTTAAGAGTTGTTTGCGAAAAACATGGCAAATATTTCACAGCAAAGATAATGCATTATTCAGGAAGAGTTTTGGTTAGCGCTTCCACTAAAGAAGTGTGCATTAGAGACCAACTAAAAAAGTAATTATTTCTTAATTGTTAGATTTAATGTCTAATTAAAAGTATTTAATTAATAAATAAGCTTAAATGACGTGTTTGCGGCTACTATTGTTGGCTTAATACTAGCAACGCGTGCATTAGAAAGTGGTGTCAGCCAACTATTCGTTTCAGATTATCAAAATCAAGATAATTCCCTAAAGGTATGCATATATACCTAACAAATCGTTATTTTTTATTTAAACTCGTTTTAGAACTGCGGGTATAAAAAGGCGCTAACTTTAATTGTTGTACATTTGTTTTAAGAATGAGACCGTTATGAAGTCGTTCAAAACGAGCTTAAATCAAAATTTACGATAATGTTTAAACTATTTTCTAATTATTCTTAATTATTAGACAAAAGCGTTTCTTAAATCGTTGGAGGAAAATGGACTGACATTATGCGAACAACCTTTTATTTTTACTCGAAAGAAATTTGATCTTTAAAAAATTTTAATAAAAACTTAATTAATAATATAAAAAATACTTTTTCGTTTCTCTCTCTCTCTCTCTCTCTCTCTCTCTCTCTCTCTCTCTCTCTACCAATATAATTGCGTGTCACATTCTTCAAATTCTAAAAATCTATTAACCATAGAGAACATTGTTGTGCCGGACTTCAAATCAATATCAATTAGATGATAATGAAACATTATACACTATACACTATATTTACTTATACGTACGTAACTTTATTCCTTAAAATGATTATTAACTATGTACCGGTATTTGCATAATTCTATTTTCTGGTATTTTTTATCTAACAATGTAAATATTTATAGGTTAGATTACATAAAAATTTGGATAACTAAATTGAAATATTCTAATATAAGCTTAGTATTAGCATACTTCTCGTGACGGCAACACAACAATCAGCAAACATTTGTTAGGGAACATAACTGTTACTGTACTGAGCTTAATGCTCTATGGAATGTTCTATACAGTATAATAACCAGAATTTTGACTTTAGGAAATCGCAAATACCACTTTTTTTTATTATAAACTATAATCTTTAGCAGATTAAATACACAAATTAAATACGTTATAACAAATAAAAATAAATTAATTTAAATTTACGAAAACTCAGAAATATTACCACATCTAAAATTTTCCGATTTTTTCCGAAAAATAAAATTAAGTTGAAAATTGTAACATTAGGTAGAATTTATTTAAGAGGAGGAAGTTCTGCAGGCTTTCTTAGAAGTTATTTTGTAAGAATGTTGACAAATCCAAAAAATTGTAGCTAAAATCCGATGAGTTCTAAATTTTTGGAATTATTATTAAGTAAATCAGACAAAGAAAGTTTGTCAAACATTTTAAAATTATTTTAAATTAAAATTTTTCCAAAATGTTTGAAAATTTCCGTAAAAAGTGAATTTTTTGTTCTAATTTCCTCCCGAAATTTTGAAGTTTTGAAAAATTCGATACTCTCATAATGACTTGTGCAACAATACCCTCAGATTTACTATTTTGTAAATCAAATAGAATTGATACCTATTAAAAGCGCGTGTAGAGTTAATTATTGCTATTTATAACTTATTGTTAATAGAATTGAAACTTTATTTGAATGCTAAATATTCGATAAAATTATCTTCATTTCACTTTTACGTTTTTCATAATTATTAAAATAGTGATGAGTTTAAGCAAAATAAATAATTTGAGTTGCGGTGATAAACAGATATTATCAAATGGAGACAATTTAAGCTTATTATCGATTGCCAGTGTATTACGAAAAGGTTTTCTCTGTGATGATGAATATGGTTATCAATACAATATTTGTGATGATAAGATAGACTCGAGTAATAATAACCAATTAATTAGTATTAAAATTGAAAACAATAATCACAATTGTTTATCAATCGAATCTTTAAAGAAAAAAAGTGAGGAGTTATCGACAGTTGGAAATAAATGCGCGAATAATGGCCAATATGTTGAAGCAATTCGATACTACAGTAAAGCTATAGCACTGTTCGATGAAGACTATAGACTATTCTGCAATCGATCCTTTTGTTATGAAAGAATAATGAATTATGAAGAATCTCTTGCCGATGCATTACGTTCAGTAATATTGATGCCAACTAAAGCAAAGCCGCACTTCAGACAAGGCAAAGCTCTTATGGGTTTAAAAAGATATAAAGACGCGGAAAATGCTTTCAACAAAATCGTACAAATGGATCCGAAATGTGAAGAAACCGAAAAAGAACTTTTGAAGACTAGGTATTTAGCATTAAGAGACTTTGGGTTAACCATAGAAGACTCAACTCTTGTAGCTATTAATCATAGAAGTATAGATGAAGCGTTAGAAGCATCGTTGAATCGAAAGTTTACTATTGCTAGCAATAGAAACATTCATAACTTTACTGCAGACCATAATCAAAGTAACGGTAACGGTAATAGACTTTTATCACAAACACAGTTATTTGCAGCTAAAACATTGACAACATTTGTCAATGTTAACAATAGAAGATCCCAAAGTAGACCACCATCTAGAGTAGCAGACAATAATAATAATAATAGCTTTAACACAACTACAACAAGTAATATATTCAACACCGCTTTCATTCATAAGCGAAGTCATTCGGTCGATAATCTATTAAAATTCAAAAAAAGCGAAAACTTTATGGTGAAAAAATCAAATGAATACCGTTTACCTAAAAATTTGTTTGGATATAAAGGTTTATGGATTGGAAATGTATCTCCAAATTGTAAATTATGTGATTTGGAATCAGTATTTTCAAAATACGGAGTAATAGATTACGCGAATGTTGTTGGTAATTCATTTTGTGCATTTGTTAATTATCACAGTTCAAATGCTCCCAGAGTTGCCATCGCTAATCTATACGGACAGGTTATAAATGGCATTAGTAAGTATAATAGAGGTATACTGTATATTTCACATGTTTATGGTTAATGTTTCCTTATTATGGTTAAGGTAACGGTGATCGTCCACTTGTGTTTCGATTCATACCAGCAAACCAACAAAAAGATCTTCATTACATGCGTCCTTATCAGCCCAAAGGAACCAATGAGTGCTACTTTTGGCGGACTACTGGATGTAAAGACTTTAACTGTCATTTACTTCATTATCCTATATGTAAAGGCATTGATTTTCAGCCGTGGATGGCAAAAAGAATTAAAAAGTTTTAGAAATTAAAACTTAGTTTATTAATATACTGTACTATAACTCAAATTTTCATAGTTTTAACATTAAAATAGATTCATTATTCAAATATTTTAAATACTGTAAAACAATAAATTTTTAATTTCAATTGTTTGTTTGATTGCTTAATAAATTTTGATTTTTAATAAGATATATTTTAATGTAGGATTAATGCCTACATTTATGATCCAACAAAATAATACGCGTATAAATTACTCAAATTAACATTCAAACAATTATTTAAAATATCTAAAGGGACAAAATATACAAGATTGTACATTAAAAGATTACGATTTCTGATGTCCTTACGAGTTAGTCATATTATAGTTTTTTGAATACATTTAGAGAATGTTATGTTTGTTTTGATGTACAGTATATTATAAGCTCACATACGCTTTGTTTGTGCTTCATTTCCATTAATGCAGACAAGTCTGTCATGCAGTTCGGCAAAGATTAAATTGAACAGACAAATTAATATTTAGACAAACTAACTGAGTATATGTTTTAAAAGGCCATTAGCGGATAATTTTAGTAAAAGATTACATTATTTGATACAAACAATATATTTGATTTTGTAAATAAAATATAATTATTAAGTTATAATGAACTCATAAAATATTTGAGAAGCATATGCATTCTCCGTACACCCATATAGCCATATAGCCATATAGCCGTACACACTATCTCATAGACCACATACCATTTCATTTTAACATACATTTTTTCTCATTAATGCTACAATAAAATTAAATGGTATTTCCGTGCCTTTTGATTGTTTTGGTTAATAAGAAATAGACTATTTTACTCGTATTCTAAACTTGCCTTCTTCCATATTAGCTATAATAAACAATAAAGTAGTATTTCAAACTGCTATGTAACTATATTTTATTAATTTTAATAATTAAATAATTATTATGGAATCGGGAAACAACATTAATAACTAGTATTTTGTTCAACATATACCGTATATTATAATACAGTATTATATGGCACTGTACAGTACTGTGTTGTAGTGGATGCATAGATTTAATACTGTAGATGATAGGAAAATGCATGAATGCCTCACTTTCTCACACTCCCTTCTTTACACCTCTCTCTCAATTTCTATTCTTTTCTTTTTTTGTATGTTTTCGGTTTCTCTTTGTTGCAGTGAATGGCATAGAAGGCCGATCCAGAAGTTGGTGTTTAGTTAGAATACTATTTTGAATAGAACTATAAGTATATCTCTGGTCCATACTGTACTGTATACTGATTTTGTCGATCCGACTCCACTCCAGGTCTGGATCGGTGCTCTTTGATGTTCATTCATCTTTTCATTCTCTTTTCGTGTTTTGCTTGCTGTATTAAGAAGAGAACAATTTGATAAGAGACACGACTATTGACGCCTTATAAAAACAAAGCGTAACCGAAAAATGTAAAACATCGATACATAATGTAACAAAAGCTAAATATTGAAACGTTACAAAAATGCTTATACTTAATTCTAATAACATTAAAAGTATCGTTTCAATATGGAACTTCATTCTCACTTTACATATTTACTCTTTTTTAAGGCGTCACGAATCATGTCTCTTATCAAGTTGTTCTCTGGTATTAAGTTAATATCAAAGTAACCGATTTAAACAATATGGAGTCGGGATTGACAAAATTAGTTATAATCTAATGCTTTTATTTGTTTGTCAATGACAGAGTTTTTGGTATGAGAAAGTAAATACAAAAGAAAATTAGCTCTAAAAGCGAGAACTTGTTTGCAATTATAATATTTTTACGCTGAAAGTACTGTAACAGTAAGAATGGTGAGTTGAGTCAGAAGTGTCTTCGCACTCAAAATAATGTGGCAAAAATGTCTGTCTGCTGAAAAATTATAACTTAAATTTCAATAAAATGCTATCTTATAATTATACGTATAAAAATTATTTATCGCAACAGCAAAAAATAATTTGCACAATAAAACAGTATATTTTAATTAGCCATTAATGGCAAAAACTTTTCGTTTTTCTCCCTTAGACTATAATTTAGAGGTCAGTTTTATAAATACCTTTAGTTCGCAATTAAGTGAAGCTAATCTTTCTCATTCTACTTTTATGAATAAGTTGTTTTTGTAAAGACTCAATTTTATGAGATAATAAAATTTCCACTTAACGCTTTTTATTGCCTCACAATATAATAAACAATTGAACAAGAATGAAATATATAAAATATATTTTATATAGTCTCATTTTGTTTATATGTATAAAACGTTTATACAGCGCAGTACATTTTATAATGTCATATTTTAGAGAATATTCTTTGTTTTTGTTAAATAAAACTCGTTAATAAAATTGTTTTCATTTATTTTGTTAAGATAATGAAAGGATAAGTTTGATAATTGTTTTTTTCTGTGGTATATTGAGATTATTTATTAATATCAATTTTGTTAATCTTTGTTTTTAATTTAACTATGGTATAATTTATTAGTTTAAAATATTCATTAAAATAAAATTCAATGGCTTATATATATATATATCTGTTATTATATACTCTTTTTTAAAGAAAGGTGTGCGCAGGTATTTACTGCCAGGTATAGAATTTTAATAGCTTTCAGTTTATTTTTCTTTTTGCAAATCTCTCTCTCTCTCTCTCTCTCTCTCTCTCTCTCTCTCTCTCTCTCTCTCTCTCTCTCTCTCTCGCACTGCTGTTCACACTCTCACGCTTTCGCATTAATGATTCGATTGTAACATAAATATTTAGATGCCAAATTCAAATCCCCAATATTTTTTGTAAATGTAAATGATTGCTAACAAAATATGCTCCTCTTTTTCATCATCTTTTTTTTGTTTTCTTCTTAATGGTCATCAATTTGATCTATACGATCGTGCAACAACTTCGACAACATTTGACTTAAACAGCTTTTTTCATTCATGTCTTTTCAATTTTAATGCTCTATAGTTTGTACTTTATATAAAGATTTTATAGTAAAAAGATGCTCATTAAGATAAGGTAAAATAAAATGAAGCTATAAAATAACGTTTAATCAACTTTCATATAATGACAAATCATTAAATTTTTAATACAAATATTTTACAGTGAGTTAGGATGCATAGAATATTTAATATAAAAACTACTATAGGTTTATTTATTGATCGAATCAAAATATGTAACTTAGATTTCAGTTAGTTATTTAGTTTAACAAATTTTTAAGTTAAACTAATAAGTTTATAAGTACTATAATTAATATATTTTTATGTTCCAAAAAGAGTTTAGTTTTTTAAATAATACAGACGTTTGTGAGTTCGGGAGAATTAATTAATGGTTAGTACTTATTGAAAATTTGTTACTTATTGTTAATTTCGCTGTTGGTTAAAATGAAACATCAATAGATATGAAAAGAATAGCATGAATACGTAACACTCACTTTATTGCTCACATCATGTTTAATATTAAATGTTTAAAGTAATTTTAGTAATTTTCAATTAAGATTCATTCAATATGTTTAAATTATTAATTACTAAATCATAGTTGTATGGTTGTATTGAGTTTGTCATTATAGTGTTATAGAGTTATGGGACAATATATTACTTGGAAGTGCAGATTCGAAGCTACGGGTGGTCTAACTAATAACACAGACTCACGCTGATGCCTCATAGATTTTGCTTTGCATATTTCATGTTGGGTCACGCTGTTTATAAGATCTCAAACTACCATGTCTTTTCCCCATTTTAGCTATTATGTGCATCTACAATACGATTGCTTAATTTTTACAGTGTATTAGTTTAAAGTAAGTTTTTTAGAAAAAAAATTATTTATTTTTCTTGAAGACTTTTGTTTATTAATTATTTTAGTTTAAAAAAACATTTCTCTTTAGACGATGTTTAACTTTTAAAAAATTAAACAGCTGTTACGTAGTAATTAGCAATTAGTCATTTTTACATGTTTTTGGTTAGTCTTTTGTCTGTCAATAAATAATTAATGTCAGTTTCAAAATGAACTTTCAATAAACAAATTTTTCAATTATGTTATATTTAGATTTATGTGTTAATTTATTTAATATTAAAACATTACACAGATATTTATTCGCTATAAACTTCATAGAACTTTGAACTACGCTTATACTGTATTGGAGCTATTACTATATTTCAATTATGACAAAGTTAATTTCAATAAAAGATTTTTAGTCATTTGAATTGGTCTGTTTGAATAATATTTGCTTGCTTTTATGAACTGATTTTGTAAGTTTAAGATTTAATATACAGAATATTTCATTATTAGTAGTGCATCACAGTTCTTATTTAGTCCATAAATAATAATTTATTTTTTAGTGATACCCTTAGACCATTTTTAAAAAGTGTCAGTTAGTTTTTATTAAAAAACGTTTACGCCTTTTTCTATTGGTAGTTCCCCTCTAAGAAATTGTTTGTTCACCTTTAAAACGTAAAATTGTGTAAAATAACAACTTTTTTCGTCTACATTAATGGTTAAATACCCCCTGTCAGGTTATAAATAATGATGACAGAAAGCTCAAGCTCAAGATAAAGCTCAAACAAGGATTTAGTTTAATTCTAAAGTTCTACATCTCTTGCGCTTAAATTTGTAAGCTCAAGCTTAATTCAATGAGCTTATTGAGCTTGTGTTAGTAATTAATAAAGTTAAACTTTTACCATAAAATGTTTAAAATTTCATATAAGTATCGCATACATCAATAAAATATTTTTGCTTTTGAAAAATAATAAACTTAATCTTAATTGCAAGCTTTTGAATTAAACTAAGCGATATTTTACTAGTAGGTTTGACTAAAAAATGGAATATGTAAAAACATATTATATAACTCATATTAATAATCAATTTTAGAATTTTTTATAAGATATAATCTCACAGCTAAGCTCAAGCCATTCATAAATTAGTAAAGCACAAGCTCTGGAGAATATTTTATTTTTGAAGCTCATCTCAATTTTTTCCAATTTTGAGCTTAAGCTCTGCATGATCAAGCTCAAGCTCAGAAAAAATGAGCTTTCTGCCATCATTAGTTATAAACTATAAGAAATTGAGTATTAACTAGAAAAGAGCACTGTTGCCCGTAACACTTTTTTCCTCCTCTGTCTCGACAAATAATTATTTATATTACTTTTAAAGTAAATTCTTTTAGCAAAAGTTTGTCTTGTTTCTCTTATTTTAGCATTAATTTTTTGCACTTAAATTTTCATAAGAAAGAGAAAAGTTATTTGTGGAATAACAAAGTCTACTATAATTATGTTTATGCAAACTCGTGTTTATGCAAATTATGTTAATGGTTTACTTTTAAACATTACATTTGCCAACACGTTTCCTCACTTTATAAAACTAAAAGAAAAGTTTATCACAAATGGATATATAGTTTTAATGCATTTACTGAAAATTATAAGTTCTTATTACCTTTTAGACGTAAATCGGTGATACTGTATTCATTTAAATATAAAAATAAAATAATTAGAAAATAAGCATATAGAAATATTCAATTTTTACGTATGAATTCAAATTTAGTGTATAGGATTTATTGTTATTTTATAAATATTATCGTTTTAAAGATAAATACCATATGTAATGAAAACTTTAAAACAATTTTAATATTGGTTTGCTTTTAATCAATTGTGCAATCAGTATTAATAATTAATTCTATTTTAACCTTGTATTACCTCAGGTGTTAAGAAGGATGTCTTAATTAGTTGTATATTATGTATGTACCGGTATATGGGTAATAGGCATTATTAGAACAACATAACTTAATCACTCTACATTTTGTTTTTAGTTTACTAAATACATTAAAACAGTTTACGTTAGTTTATCGTAAACATTACTTATTTGAGACGTAAATATTTGACACAATTTGAAATGCGCTCTATTGTGACCATAAATTATGTTCAATAAAACATAAGAATAAGTT
>JAQIXJ010002461.1:0-15781 GCA_034700185.1 Phthiracarus laevigatus | reverse complement strand
TATATTTCTGGTAATTATAAATGCGAAGATTTGGCTATTGAAAATAAGTTTTGGTTAAAAGAAGAATGTCTAACAAAACAAACGGTTATGGTTCAAGTTAAGCTAGGGTCAGAATCTAATTATATTTATTGTGCAGGACATAACATTATAATAAATGGAATTTCACATGAATGCCCAATTTATCCGATAAAATTATCATTGGATACAACTTTCAAACTGTTGAACTTTACGTATAATGCTGACACAGTGAAAGTTAATGTCTTTGATGACCGACTGTCTTCCCAAGTAAATTATTTATTGGAATCCCGAAGTACAGAATTTAAGGCTAATATGGATGAATTATTTAACGAAATTGATAAAATTGAAACTAACGTCTACGATAAACTGTTTTTGCCTGTTCATCACTTACCAGCTTTTGTTGTTATGATTCTTGGATTGTTAGTTGTTGTGTTGTTGTTGATAATGAGTGTATGTTGTTATTGTTATTTGAAATATAAATGGAATGACTGTCGTATGAAGCGTGAAAGGAGAGTGAAAGAGGAGAATAAGTTGAGAATTGTGAAGATAATGGATGCGTCGAAGTGACACACACACATGCGTTTAATCGTTTATGTATACACTAGTTATTCAATCTCATATATCATTTTGCGATGTGTATAGGTGGTGACAATTGGGATGAAGTTGATGTTGTGGATCAACATAATGTTCCACACCTGGATTGGAGTCCGTTAGTTGTACAGGAGGTATTGGAGCAGATGGTGGAAGCAGAACGCATACGTTGGGCGGAAGAGGAAAGCGAGGCGGAAGCGTTGACAAATTTACCTACAGCTCAGGCGAGGAAATTTGTGTCTAACGAGTCAACAAGGATTAAGGAAAGCATGCGAAATAACGGTTCCGTGGGTGGTATTCCGCGTGGTATGTTTTCTGAGAAGAGCAGAACGTTGACATTGGCATTGGAGAGCAAGCGTTGTTTTTTATGCAAAGAGACATTAAGAAATCCGCGAATGTGTAAATCCTGCTACGAGTACTATTGCGCGTCATGCATTAATCAGGCCATTGACTCACTGGGACAGATATGTTTTGGCGAAAATCGAGTGAGTCCTAAATGTGTTACTAGGCAGCCTCAACGTGTAGTAATGGATTTTCTCGAGAACTTGGAAATAGAGTGTTCGCTGTGTCATCAAACGATACGATACCCGCCGTTTGATGACCATATGATGGAATGCGCTAAGACTTGCGATGATTGCGGAATGTGGCACAACGGAAGAGATCATAACTGCATTGATGAGCTCAAATCTTTTATCGAACACCTGAAATTGAGTTTTATCAAGTCGAAGGAGGAGAGCCACAATAGAGACCTAATTTTGGACAACAGAGAACAGAGAGTGATAGCACTTGAGCGTGAAATAGCGAGATTGCGTACACAGTTGGCAGATCTGAGACGTGAATCTGGCCGTAGTAGAGGTGTAGACATGCAGCCAACTACCTCTAGAGCTTCATCGACAACGCGAGACGACAGGTCACAAGACGATAGGTCCAGAAACGATAGGTCAAGAGACAATGAATTGATTGGCAACGACATGTTTGACAGGGGAACGCGAGAACAGAGAGGCAGAGAATTTTTAGAAACGTTGGAAGTTTGGTACGGCGTAATGACTCGACGGTTGCGTAATGTTAGACGAGACATGACATGGACAGCCTTGAGAGAACGAGTATGTGAAGATTTTTAGGTTACACCGCGCGATTTCGATTTACTGGATGTCTGCTACCGGTTACGTGTTGGGCAAAGATCGATTGGAGGCGAACTGTTCCGACAAGTGCATCGTTTAAATCTGGTTCCACACGTAAGTTTGCGATTTCCACACAACTTTTTATGGACACCGCCGCCGCGTTAAAAGATATTTGGATTGTTGGAATGGCCGACGCCATAGCGGTGAGCCGCTATGGGTCAGGTGCCATTCCCTTACTTTGGCTCAACTTTGGCTCAACTTTGGCTCAACTTTGGCTCAACTTATTGACTAAATCCACACTCATCACACGTTACAATATATACAATTTGTGTCACGATTATTATATACAATTTATATCACAATTATTATATCCAATTTTTACATTAATTACAATACAATATATAACAATTTCCTTTAATTTACATTTTATCATTATATACAATTATACATTTTTATTAATTTCATTTCAATATCGTAAATGGTCAGTTGGCCATTTTTAAATAAGAGGAGATTTGTAGCAGTGAGCCGGGATGTTTATATGTAAACATCCCTGCTGTTAGAAAATGTATAAGAATTTGTTTTCGCGACCAGTGCCTCACTTGTGTGTTGGCACTGGCAGAGAGAAGTCGAATTTTAAATAAATAAAATTAAATACTTTACTTCAATGGCGTCCGCAACAGGATTTGGTGGAGATGAAGGTTTAATAAATTAATTGTATTTTTTAAAATGTTTGTGTGTGTGTGCTTGTATGAGTGTGTGTCCATTTGATTCGTAAATTTACCGGACAGTGAATTTGAATTGTATCGTAAAAGTTTTGATAGCGCTGGGAGATAATGATGACGAGTTAAAAAGAAAAAGTTAGTTTGATGACAGTATTGGTGGCATTGAGTTCTCTTCTGATGATGTGATTAATGTTAAGATTGTGGCCGAAGCTAAAACTTATAAAGAGTTGGGAAATGAAGAATTTTCACGTGAAAATTAATTTTTGAATATTAGACGAATGCTATTATTTTATGGAAAAGAGTGGCATTCAAAGGTGTTATGCAGATGTGGTGTGCGTGCTATTTATCTTAATGGATGTTTTTTCAGTCGTGACGTGCTGTAAGTTATATATTTAATAACATAACATAACGAACAATAAATACAAACATATTGTCACGTGAATTACTAAAATTGGTTTTGTATAAAAACGATAGTTCAGATTTTTTAAAACTTTTGTCTAAACACTATAGGTATAGAGGCCTATAATTTATTAAAATATCAAACATGGATAGCATGTACGTCATTTCTAAAACTGGATTTGTACAAAAACCAGAGTTTAGAATTTTTTATATTTTTGTCAAAAGACTATCAATATAAAGGCCAATAAGTTATATAAATATCAAACATGGATAGCTTGTACGTCATTACTAAAACTGGATTTGTACAAAAACGATAGTTTAGTTTTTTTTTAAATTTTGTATAAAGACTATCAGTATAAAGACATATGTTATTTAAATATCAAACATGGATAGCATGTACGCCATTACGAAAATTTGGATTTTTACAAAAACTATAGATTAAATTTTTAAAAAATTTTGTATAAAGACTAACAGTATAGAGTGTTAAAAGTTATTAAAATATCAAATATGGATAGCATGTACGTCAATACGAAATTTGGATTTGTACAAAAACGATAGTTTAGATTTTTTTTGCTAATATTTTTCACAAACGTACACACAACCGTTCTGCAACATTTATAAAAATCAGACATAGATATATGTGACCAATAAATCGGTCACCAAAAAAATTCCGTATTACCGATGTTCGTAAAATTTTCAAAACACAAACACAACTGATCTACAACATTTATAAAAGTCAGACATGGACAGGATATATGTGAAAACTAAATGTACAATAGTTTTTTAACTTTAAAGAAATTGAATTTAATATATTGTTGTAAAACAAAATTTAAACAAACAAAATTTCCATTAAATCAAAAAAATTGAAAAAAATCAAAAAAATTGAAAAAAATCAAAAAAATTGAAAAAAATAAAAAAAATTGAAAAAAATCAAAAAAATTGAAAAAAACTGAAAAATTTGAAAAATTTGAAAAAATTGAAAAAATTAAATAAATTAAAAATTGAAAAAGACTCCTACAATTTTTTAAAAAAGCTTCCAATAATTTTTAAAAAAAGCCTCCTATCAAAAAGTCTACATCCAGACAGACAGACAGACAGACACACACACAGACATTGCAAATCCAATAGCTCGACTTTTTCAAAGTGAGCTAAAAAATCGATCAAAGATAATAGATCGCTTCTTTGCAGTTCCAAATTAAATATATTTATTTTTTAACTTGGTATAAAAAGTTAATATACATTAATGTTTACAGTCTATATAATTATATACTTAAGATAAGTTTATAAAAAATTTTCTCGTCTTTTTAACGTAAAAAGGACTATAGAAAAACCTAAACAACAAAGAAGTATATATTTAAAAGTAAGTGATATTTAATATAAATCATTTATTTTGCATCTTATAATTTAGTTTTAATTATATAATTATTATTTGTTATTAACCAATCACAAAAAACATAATTTAGAATTTTTGCTGAATTATAGAAAATTAGAACTGTTCATTACCGTTAATATTAACGGCTAAGATCATTAATGACCGAAGTTTTATAAATACTCCAAGGACAATATGTTTAATTACCGACAATTATTTAACTCCTATTAATTGATCATAAAAGTTAATATTGAAAACAAGTTTTTATTAGCGACTTTTTACAATTAACGTTAAATTATATTCTTATAAATAATAAACAAAAAATTTATATAACAGCTTTAAAACTTAATAATTTATCAAAAATAATACGATAATTTGATATCTTAATTTTATTAAAAATATTAGAAAATTGATAAGAAATAATAGGAATTATTTTTAATGAAAGATTTGACATGAATTTGAATTTTGAAAAAAATTGATAACATAATTTTATTAATAATCTAATTCTCTTAAGATAACCGCATGCGCAATGCGTACTGTAAGCATTTTACGTAACGTTGTTTGCTATTTTTTTGTTAAAACACGTGTTTATTGAGCATTATAGCAGTAAAATCACGTCACTCAATGATAAACACTGACTATGCGCATAACTACTGTATAGCATTACATATAGCGTTTATCACCGCGATGTATTATTGTTTATATATATTGGATTTATTTACAAATAATACATGTATACTATATATTACTGCACTGGACAAAGCGATATTAAAATTTAATTAATAGTCAAAAAGATAGCATTTTCTACTTTTTATTGCATATGTTAAAAGCTTATAAATTTTATATGTGCACGAATTACATATTATGGAGTCATTCTATAAAAGCTATAAATGCTATTTTTCCTGAAATCGAAATATTGTCGTTAAAATCTGAATAGTTTATGTTACCCCTTTACCAATAATTTTTTTAATATCACCAAAAATTCTTAACAACTAATTCCAAAAAAATGTTAAATTTTCTAAATAAAATAAATTAAGAAAGATTTAGAAAAATGTTATTATTAAGAAAAAGGCATTAAACTTTAAAAAAGCATGTCGGATTTCAGGGGAATGCGAGGCACAGGGGATGCGGACCACAGCGAATTGGGGGCAAAACAAAATTAAATATACAGGGTTATGTGAATATACAGGTGGTACTCAGGGGGTAATTGGGAACAGGAAAAATGGAAGCACAAGGGAACGTAGTACACAAGGGATTATGGAGACAGACGATTCGGGGTAAAGGGGAATGTGGAGGAACAAGAGAGGTCCCTAGGAAAAAGTAAGATCCATAGGTTAGGGTTGATAACATTGAACCATATGCGGCAAATTCGCCGCGGGTTTCTAGCTTTATAAATTATAAAAGCTGTTTTGTCAGCTAATTTAAAAAATTTTTTAGCTCACTTTGAAAATTTCGACCTTTTGGTTCTGACATGTCAGTGTGTGATTCTGTCTGTCTGTAGAATTTTTCAATTTTTATGATTTTTTTGATTTTTTTGATTTTTTAAAAATTTTAATGATTTTTTGATTTCTTTTCAAAATTTTTGAATTTTTTGATTTTCTTGATTTATTTCTACTTTATATAATTCGACAACAATATAATAAAAGTCTTAACTAAAATTAAAACAGTTGTAAGATTTTTGAAAAAGTTTTAAAAGCATTGTTAAAATTCATTGTTGAAAAAACAATTGAGAGAGTGTTTACTAAAATTTGGCTCATTAGTGATTCAGACCTCAGAGAGTGAACATTAACTTTTTGTAAGGTAAGTCAGTTTTTTACAACAATGCATTAAAAAAAGTTTTGTTTCTTTTTTAATTGTTTAGTTCATATTACATTTAAAATAAATATAGTTATAATTAGTTTGAAAAAAAATTTAATTCATTCTTAACGATATTTTTGAAAAAATACTTGAGAGAGTGTTTACTGAAATCTGGCTCAGTAGTGATTCAGACCTCAGAAAGGTGAATATCTCGTAGTGAATTGAATACTTGTGTTGTATGCGAATATAACATATGGCATACCTTTGCACCAATCTACCATATTATTTGAAACAAACTGCGACAACATTTCTGCTAATGTTTTATTGAAACGTTTACAAATACCGTTTGTTTTTGGATGGTACGCGGTCGTCTTAACATGTTTAATGTCAATTAATTCATAAAGTTGTTTAGCTAATTTACTTGTGAAGACTTTCCATTATCAGTTATCAGGCGATAAGGTGCGCCATGTTTAAGAACTTTGTGTTTGTCTAGAAAGTCTGCAAAGGAGTATTGATCTGCCTTACTGTAGGTTTCTGTTTCAGCAAATTATATAAGATATTCAATCGCAACGCAAGTGTTAGTGTTACGGTTTTCCGATTTAGGGAAAGGACCGAATATATCGCATCCCCATAATTCAAACGATACTCCAACTTTGATTGGGCATAATAAGCCTATTTTTAATTGATTAAGCCCTTTTTTTGTTGGACAATCGAGACATGTTTTAACATAGTCTTCAATGTCTGATTTTATGTTCGGCCAATAATATTATTTTGAAATTTTGTAGAAAGTTTTTGCAATCCCTAAATGACCACCAATTAAATCATCATGAAAACTGAATAGCAGTTCATAAATCAAAGTTTGCGGTACGCATGTGAGAAGCCGACATGACATAACCGGTTTAACATAATATTAAAAATTTTCATGTAAACAATATTTATCTACAATTGCATCCAAATCTTCTGTTAGATCTTTTAATATTTTAATTATTCTATTTAAGTTTTTGTCTTACTTCTGTAGCTTTGACAAATTTAAATCTTTCATTTTTGTATATGTGTTTTAATAAAACTAAAACGCATATAAATGTTTTACAAGATGTGTTACATAATTTTAATTCTACAAACATTCAAGCATAAAGTTTTGTCCGAAAGATGTCAATATAGAAAATGCTAGAGAGGTCAATAACAACTTATATAGATTGAATCAAACACAAAAACCTACTAATTTGCTAGTAGGCGAGCAAGTAAGATTGCAACGAATAAAAAGTGATTTTAGAAAGGTTATAAGCCTAGTTGGTCACAGTAAATATTTTTTGTAAACAAGGTGCTAAACACATTTCATCTAAAACATATATTTTATCTGATTCAAAAGGTGAAAAAATAATTGGATCATTTTATGAACAAGAATTACTAAAAGATAATAATGGATAAAAATCGTGTTAATGAAACTTTTTTTATCATATTTAATTCAGATGACAGTCTAGAATATTATCCTGAAAATAATGCTTCAAACTTTGTTGTTCAATAATAGAAACACATCATTTTTAAAGGCAAAAATGAAATAGGTTTAGTAGAAGCCATATTGCCTTGATGAAAACAAGATTTCAAAAATGTTCAAAAATCAAGTTAATTTATAAAGAAACCCATTGTTTTTTGAAAAAGACAAGTTAATTTTGGTTTTGTTATGTAGGCCTTTAGAACATATATAGTTTTTAAAAAAAAGAAACTTGTTTAATTCTTTAAAAAATTATGGATATTGATTATAAAAATGATATTTTTTTGTGAGTTTATTTTCAAATAATAGCCTGGAATATCATAAAAAAATTAAGAATCCAATTTTACTGTCCAATTTGATAGATACTTTGAACTTCAAAGAAAAATGGAAGTGGCGTTAATACAAAAAAGTTAAAAAAATAATAAATCTTAAACGTCTTAACTTCAAACTAGTTATGCAAGAAATCTCCTTGTTGGGTTAAGAGCAAAAAGAAGAAATTTTGGTAGAGAAAACGTCATCAGAAAATTATTTTTAAAATAACGAAGACTTATCAAAAAAGTTTAATTCTGTTTGTTCTACCAGTTCAATACATGAAATCATGGAATCGGTCAAGTATTTTTACAGAAAGAAAAATATATTTGAAATAGACACCTTTAATTCGATTAAAATACCAAAAGTGTTTTTTGTTAAAAATGTTATGTACTTTAGCATCCATGAACTTAAAATATTATAGAGAACAGTGTATGTTGTATCTGCCTTAGTTTAACCAAAAATTTTATTTGATTTACGTTGATAACAAACAAAAATATTCAGATAACATTAAAACAAATGACGCCAAATATGTTTATCCAAAAACTGACGTTAAACTTCGAGGACGAGTTCAAAGAAGTTGAAATTGCTGTTGAAAAAAATGACGTTCAAAATATCGACAACAAATTTTCCTTAAACTGTATTGAAAACAACCCTTCTTAAAGCCTATCTGAAGATATTCGATATTTTTCACCGAAAACAATAAATTAAGATTTTTAACACCAAAACGTATTTCCGAAGAAAACTGCTACAAATTAATTAGATCACTTAACACAAAGCAATGCCAATACTGCATGAACATGATCTATTGTTGCAAAACATCTAACGAGCAAATATTAAATGTGGTTATTGGTGGAGCAGGCGTAGAAAAATAGTAGTTAATAAGCGCAATAAATTAGTCAGTGCTTAGAATTTATAATTCCCAACCCGGTGTTCCACCCGATTTAATAAAAGTACTTGTTTGCGCACCAACCAGTGAAGCAGCGTTCAACATTAGTCGATTGACATTGCATTCAACGTTTCACTACCAGTAAATCAGTGTAAAACGGATGCTAAAAGTTTGAGTGCAGACTTACGAAAAACTCTCAAAGGCTAATTTGAGGATTTGAAAGTAGTGATTATAGATGATACTTCCATGGTTAGCATCAGCATGTTGAAGCAAATCGATTTACGTTTGAAGGAAGTACTTCACAAGACCGAACGATTTGATGGCAAATCAATGTTTTGTTTTGGAGATTTTCACCAGCTCAGACCTGTTCAAGATAAATTTGTATTTCAGTTATCAAGCAGAAAGTATGATATTTTGTTCGAAAATACTTTTTGGAAGTCGTTTAGAGCTTTTATGCTTAGATAAATAATGCGCCAAAAGATTGATCTACAGTTCGCAAATACTTTGAATAAATTGACACTGGGACACTGCACACCAAGGGATATAAAACTGTTAAAGTCACGTAAGATTAGCAAAATACAAACCCAACCACCATTCGAATAGATTCGAATCTTCAAAACTAACGAAGAAGTATATATTTATAATAGTATAGCATTGGCAAAAAATTAGAACACAGAACATGTTAGTATTGCAGAAGAGATAGCAGTAGGCGACGTATCTATCGATTTTAAGAACTATGCTTTGAACACTTTAAAAAATCTTCATAGTACAAAAACATTAGGTTTACCATCAACAATATTTCTAAATGAGAACACGATATATATGATAACCTTTAATATGGATGTAGAAGATGGACTAGTTAATGGTGCAAATGGTATTATCAAGAAAACAATGTATTTGCGATAAAACAGTAAGAGTTTGGATTCAGTTTTTCGGCGAGAATGTTGGTAAGTCCCCTAGGTGTAAATTCTGGATTTTAATAAAACTCCTACATTATGGAGATAACTGGACTCCACTAAAATTGATTACAAGAGAAATAGCACCAATGCGCAATCAAAATGTCAGAGTTCGTCCAATGCAATTTCCATTAGTTCCTGCAGAAGCAATTACAATATGCAAATCAAAGGGTCAAAGTTATTACATTGTAGTCGTAAAATTGTCTAAACGAATATTATGATCCGAAGTATATGTTGCATTGAGTCGAGCGCAAACGGCAGATGGATTATTCATTGATGGATTATTTGAATAACCAACAGAAAAGTTTGCTTCCGTTCTATTCATAGTTTAAAAGTAAAGTTAAAAATAATACTTAAACTTATTTGACAGCTAAAATGTTACCAACATCTGTCGATATAGGCTCAATTATAGCTAACAAAAGTTGTGAATAAGTTTAACTTATTAAGTATTAAGCGTTATTACAATATAATATAGATATAAATATTTTTGTTTGCGTTAAGCACTTTGATGAATAAGGAAAAAATTATTAACTGCTATTTTTAGTTTTCAAGAAAAAATTTAATTATACTGTATTTGCGATGAACATCCATTTAAATGATTTAACGATAAAGTTCTAGTTTAAAAAAATGAATAATAAAGATTTGTTGCAGTTCTAGAATGCATCAAAATTTTATTTTTTTACGTTTGTTAGAAAAGTTGTAAAAAGTTTGTATCTATCAGTTTGAATGATATATTCATTATAAGTCAAAAGAAACTGAGAATTTTATGTTAACTGTTTAAATTTTTTAACAAGCTTAATTTTCAATTCACCCCATCCTTAATTTTTCAATTAAAAGCAACATAATAATTAGTTGTACACACGCTCAGCGTTTAGATTCGGTATACACTGTTACACCAGCGTTTCTTATTGGCATATGGAATTGCTGAAATATGTCACAACTATTTATATAATAATTAAAATTAAAAAAAAAATTTTTATTACTTGTATTTCACGTTTGAATCATAGTAACAAAATCCACAGCCAAATCTATAATTTTTAAAAAACTATTTTTCAAAATTTTCATTGACCCAATACTATTCGATTTATTCGTAATCACTAATTCTTACATAAATACTTTAAAAACAACGTATTACAAATTTGAACTATAGATCTTGAAAATTAATTAAGTAAAACTAACTTATGTTTATTTAAGATAGTAATATATTTGTCTGAAGAACTTTAAATATTAATTAAAATTAAAAAATATTTTTTTAACTGCATGTATTTCTTATTTAAATCTTATTAATAAAATCCATAGCGAAATCGATTATTTTTTAAAAAACATAATACAAGTTAAATTGACGTTGAAACATCAAGTTGTAAAACATGAAATTTTAACATTCAAAAAAGTAAAAAGTTCAATCTTACGATAACTCAAGAGTAAGGTACATTCAAAATTTGACAAACTCTCTGCAGGTGATACTAGCTAGAATTAGGTTATAGGTTGAGATAAAAAAAAATATCTTCGGAAACATAACGGTAATCGAATCATAATTTTTTTATATTTTCAACACTCGATGAAAAATCGTCTATCATCCTGCTATCTATTCTCATTATTACTACAATCAATTATCAGAAAATTATCTTGAACAACAGAAAAATTAAATTATTTAATTGATTATCAAATAACTGATACATAAAAACTTGATAACTTTCAACATCAAGGTAGTTCTAAAATTTTTGGCTATTATTTTTCAATATATCCACTCTAATAGCGATGAACAACTTTTATTAAATCCATTGACTTTAACAAGGATACATGTTGACTGACAGGTAATTAAATTAGTTTTGTGATAAGCAATACAACATCCAATTTCAAGCAAAAGAAAGAGGGAAACAACGTAATGTACAAGCAAATTTCTAATATCCTCTACCTTAGAACAAATTTATTGGATCAGCTGAAATATACGAAATAATAAAAAGGAAATCGAAATATACAAACAACTTATTAATAGATTAGCGTATACAAATAAAAAAGACATAGTTGTTAATACCGGACGTTATGTTATTGTGTTTTTCTAAATAGTCTAAAAATAATTTTTGAGTTTCCTTTAAAAATAACTAATATAAATTCTTTATTTAACAATAAGTATTTTGTATTTTTAAAACCTTTTTTATAAAAGAATTTAAAAACCGTATACAAGTAAACTTAATAAACCAACAAAACCTAACAAAAAATTGGAACTAAAACTTATTGTAATTGGAACTTATCATAATTGTTTAATTTTTAGTTAACTAAAACTCATAATTATTATAAAATGCGCTAACAATACATCCGGTATATTCTATAACGCCCAAAGATAGTTGTGATTTTGATGAATTTTAATCAGAATTGTTCTAAAAAGTAACAATCAATGAAAAGAGAAAATATTGTTCTCACGATTAACTATATGCGCTGTATTGTTTTAGATCTTGTAATAAATTTAATGTTCAGTGTTATTCTGCTAAAATCAATGTTTTTGTGACTACCAAAACATATAGGTATATTTAAAAAATGTTTTTGCAGAAATCGGAAGAGATATATTTACTTTGAATTGAAAAAATTTCTGAAATTTGACCATTTCAAGAAACTTTGGATTAAATTTTAAAACAAAATAATTTTAATGTAACACTAAATCATTTATTTCTTAATTAAAGTATAAGTTTAAAACAAAAATTGACGAAAATTTTTTTTACCAATCGAAACAGTACCCAAATGTAATTATTTTTATCTCTATATGGGAGTGTAGTAATAAGGAACAGTAAACTTGATTTAAACTTAAATTTTTATATTATATTTTAATGATGATATTACTATATCGGCTTGAGATGTTGAATGGATTGAACTTTAGTGCTGATCTATAAAAATTTATATAACATTGTAAATTTAAGTCTTACTTTTTGACAGTTTTATAAAATAACAAATACAAAGTTAATTGTAATTAAAGTTATTATACTAATTCAATTATGTATACAATTTATTTATTTACAAAATTGAGGAAAAGAAAACATTCTTGTTTTTAATAAAATAAAAAGTTTTTTGGACGCTACATAACTCATTGCAAAATTTAATTTAAGCACTGAATTATGAGATAGCGTAAGCTTATCTCTAAACGTATTAACATATTTTTATTGTTTAACAAATTTAAACAATCTTTACCTCCCAATATTCATAAAGTTTAAAAAATTTTTTTATGAATTGTATATATATATAAATACAGTATATGTTATGACGCTTACATTTGCGGTGAAATATTTATTACTTACAATAAAAGACAAGATTGGCACATTCATAGAGAGCTCACTTATCTTGTGTTTATGCATAGTTACATTCCAAAGGATTTAGTTTCTAAAAAAAAGAAGGAAAAATGAAATATCCCTTTATAAAAGTAAATAATCGGTGGAAACCTTTTGCTAATATAAAAATGCGATTAGACAGACAGACGGACAAACAGATGGACTGACAGACAGACATGGTCAAATCCATAAGCTCTCCTTTTTCTTAAAAAGTGAGCTAAAAATATTTATATAAATATAATTACAATTTAAATGTTTATGGAAGAAAGCAAATACAATATAATATACAACAACTGTAGTAAATCTTGTGCATCTTCTGCGCGCCTTTATCAAAATACAACTTGTAAACAATTAGGCAATAATAAAACATTACTTTGCACATCCTTATAAAAGTTAGATACTACTGCAAGATGTTGTAACTTAAAAACATAACATTTAAAATTAAAATAACAACGTACAATTTAATTTAAAATTTGAAACAAAAACAACTTATACATAAGTTAAATAAAAAGCCATAACACTCTATGTTATAAAAAGTAGGATTCATAATATTTTACTTGAATAGAAATGTTTCGATAACACCCGAAGTCAATTTGTGTGTTACCGTTTGCATGATACAAATATAATTAAGTAATTATTGAAAAAGTAATGATTTTGACATTTGTATTATTATTTCTCAAGTAACCTATTGACATTTGAATAATTTTTGTAAATAAAAGAATTGAAAAATCTGTCATTTGTTCAAAAATAATACTCTTTGCGTACGCCAATATTAGTAAACGTTTTTTATTAGAAGTTAGTAGAAACTGAGAGTGTTAAGTTTACAGTTCACAGTTCTCTCTATCTCTCAAAAAAATGTATTAATCCGAAAATGGCATTTAATATACCACATAAGATTTATAAAATTTTAAAAGCTATATATTAATTAGAATGATTAGATATTATTTTAATGTTTGACTTTAAATAATAAGTTATAATCAAAGTATTGATGGTATGGTCTTCAATAAGCATTTGGCACTAATTTGTTTAATATATTAATAAGTAGTAAATAATTTATTTATGAAATACAAATCTGTTTGTTGTCAAACTGTAACAAACACTCAGTTTGGTCAACAATTTATTATTACATTGTCTGAATTTATAGTTTATGTTCGAAATAATTTATTTCTTATAGTTTAAAAACATACGTATTATTTTAAAAATAGCTTATATATACTGTATATAAAACGACATATCCAATAACAAAGTTTTCACTATTTAGTACGATTTTTGACAATATGTATCCGTATAATTTATAGGCTTAATAAAGTTATATGAATTCTAAGTTCATTCTATAATTATGAGATGATAATGAATATTTAAAAACTCCAAGTGAAGCAGAAAACACAAAAACATTTGGTGCATATTCGTAAAATCCAATAATTTTATTTCAAGTTATTTTATTTTATCTAACAGTTCGATTTTAGAATCATTGCGTTTTAAAACAATGTAAATTAAGCTTATTAGTTATATGTAACTTATTATTTTAATGTATTCAATTCGAATGTAAATTATTTTTAATTTAGTAAGATCTTGAAAAATTTGTGTATTAAAATTTCTATATTATTATTTTTTGATTAATACTTATTTTATTATAATTTATTTAACATTTAGTAAAATTTTTAATTAACTCTGTACAATTGCTCAACTCTTTTAGTTTAGTGAAAGCAAATAGACACTAAACATACACAACTTAAAATCAGTATAACTTTTATTACAGTTATTATTTTTTTTGTGTTTTAAAACACTATAATTCGGAAAATTATTACAAAACAAGATCGTTGCGGTCATAAAATCTGACTTTGCTAAACAATTTATAAATTTTATTTATTCTCTCATATTTAATATACAAATTAACAAAACTTTAACAAAATAAATTATCGCCAAAAAAAGTTTTGTGGATCAAAGGTTAGCGGATCATAATCGGGATCACTATACTCGTCATCACTGCTTTCATAATCGCTATCAGTATCGAAAAGCGCATCCATCATCTCAACTGTTAAGGGTTCTTCGACCACGGGTTCAAATTCGATATGAGGCTCATCATTGCGATCAGTTTTCATAACATTTCTCTCGATAATTTCATTATCAGGCAATGACTGTTCAATAGTGTTAATAATGACATCTAAACCGATATCACGAACAGCTGAATCAATATTTCTGCGACAAAGAGGACAAAGATTTCGAATTCTACGCCAATTACTGAGACAATAATCGCACAATTTGTGTCCGCATGTAATAATGATCGGTTGATACAATAAATTCAAACATATACCGCATTTAAGACTATCATGAATATTACTCAGTTTACGATTAGATTCGTTTAATTTTTCGATTAAATTAGTCGATTGTTTAGCTAAAATTCTTTTATAAGTTAATTCCCAGGCTTTTCGTGATCTCTTAACCGGCATCTCATCCGCCACTTTAGTCCACTTATTGAAGCAATTCTTATACTTTTCCACTAATGTTAATAAATGATCATCCATTTTACGTTATTTTGTTTTAAACTGATAATTATTATGGTTTAAAGTGCATGTGTAATTTAATTGTATTGTTGCATTGTTTAGACTAACGATATTTTCATTATATTTGTTGTAGTCTCGAGTCTAATATTAAAAATCATTTTTTTAAAAATATGAGATTTTGTATTTGACTGTCTGTCTGTCCGAAATTAGACAAAATTTTTCTATGCTATAACTCAACAATGGTTTCAGATATCGAAATTCTGTAACCACTTTTCAATGCAAACACATACCTAAATA
>JAQIXJ010002460.1:0-15783 GCA_034700185.1 Phthiracarus laevigatus | reverse complement strand
TCTATGGGGGAAAAAATTTTTTTAATGCTTTTTTGACCGATGGCAGAAAAATTGTCGCTTAAATCCGAGTAGTTTGATCCCTCCTAAAATTTTTGAAAAGTCGGAAAGTAACCTCCCCCAGACCAACACAGTCTGGGACACCCTGGATTTAGGTTTTATTGTTAATGCAGTTATCATTTGAATTAAATCTCGGTGTGAAGTTATTATGCGCAGCAAATTTACTGTAAAGTTTTGTTGCACTCATGTTCATCAATAATATATCGTTTTTTGGGACAAATATTTTAAAATGTTTATACTAAACAATAATATAAATTATTTCAACTAAACAATTCATTTAACGCGCGCTTAAAATAATCAACACTGAAACAAGTTTATGACGGCTTTACGATTTCTCGCTTTTCATTACTTTATCTAAGAATTCGTTAAGCTTTTAACAAAACCTATTTGCCTTTAGGGTTTGAAAAGAGATCTCTAAATAAGCTGCAGCTGCACCAAAAAACCTAAAGTTGTATATGTACTCAAAATTAAAAATGCAATCATATGCAAGGTTATATTCATTATAAACTATGTTAAATTATATTAAATATTAAAGATAACTTTAAAGTTTTTTTAGTCTTATTTAAATAAGTTATGGACTTGGGATGAGCCTAAGCAGATACTGTAAATGGATTAGGGATTTCTGTCGGTCGGTATGTTTCGCTTTTGACTGTTTTTCCAAATAGAACCCGTTTACTTTTATCAATAATGGGAATTCCAACTCTATATTATTAAGGATATTTTACAGATTTCTTATATTATAAATGGGATTTTCATGGTCAAAAATTGTCATAATCTAGGTCGAAAATTCTAACTAAAATTTATATTGCAAAAGCATATATTTCGATCTTGTTTTATAATGGGTAGACCTACGAAATTTTGGTTAAACCTAAATTTCCATAAAAACACCAAACTTGTGAAAATTTCGTTATAACCACCAAATTTTTAAAAGTAGGTTAATACAACCAAATATTAATGTTAGTGAAATAAAACATTGTAAAAACACGTGTCTCGCAATTATTTATTTTTAATTATTGTGAGAAAAAATATTTTAAATTTATTTATTGCGAAGTAAATTCTGATAAAATGCACCATTAAATTCAACTGCAGTTTATCTAATTTTTTCGATTTATAAATACATTCTTGACGAAAAAGGAGAAGACATGATTGAAGTATTGTGAAACTCTTAATTATAAAATATAATTAACTTTTTCTAATTAAACAATGTTTTTAAAACCATCGAATTTTAAAATTTTTATACCCAATTTTCAAAATTTTTATTCTTAAAAACCCATCAACTTTCTTGATTGTTTTAACCAAAAATAATCTCTGATAATGAGATAGCAATATTTTGTTTAAGATCAATTATTTAAAAAGATTTAACACAAAACAATTTTTCTCTGTCTTATTGATCATTATTTTATATTAAAGTTAATATTTCGAGGTTAGGCAAGCAACCGTATGGTATTAGCCTAACTCGTAAGCTTAGGCTTATCCTTAAGCATATACCTAAGCCTACACCTAAGCCTATACCTTAACTTAAGACTAAGCTCAATTCTCATGCCTATATTATTTCAAGTCTAAGCCTAAAAATATATAAGCTCGAAACGGTCATAATCACACATGGTCGGATAACACCACGATTTGGGAAATTTTTGTAAGGCAATACATTAGCTTCACAAAGTCATATATCGTTTGTCCAATGACCGTTTCAAATAAAAGAGGACTTTGTGAGGCTAATGTATTGCCTTACAAAAATTTCCCAAATCGTGGTGTGATCCGATCATGTGTGGTGATAATATCTGATCGTATGTATATGGTCGCTCGCTCGCTCCGTTCGCTCGCTAACCATTTCAATATAATGTGTTCTATAATATACCAGAGTAGTAGGGTAGGGTGTATAGGTGTAACCTAGCAACCGTTGCTAGGTGCGTGGCTTCGGTTGTTAGGGCCCTCATTGGTTGCTAGGTGTGGCGTTGCTAAGGATGACGTCACGTTGCTATGCATGCCATTGTCGCTAGGGCGTTACCATGCATCTGATTGGTTGTTATATCGCACTGTTGTGTGACCTATATAGGCTAGGCCTATATGCCACTATTTTGTTATTGCACTGTTGTGCGCTATGTATTAACCTATATAGGCTAGGCCTATATGCCGCCATCGCACTGATACGCGGGTAGGTGTCACGTGATCCACCGTTGCTATGGTCAAAAAACGGGGAAATTTGAATAGTCGCACTGTTGTGCGATATGTATTACAGGGTAACCCGCCGCCATTTTGTTATCGCACTGTTGTGCGAAGTGTTTTCACTTTACCTATATAGGCATAGCCCATATTCCGCTATTTTACTATAGTCCTAACCTATATTATGCTATAGGCCAAGCCTAATTAATCAGTTTCTAAGGACGCTACCGCCACCATCTTGTTTAAGTAGACTTGGTAACCCCACCAGTACTCCGTTGCTAAGGACGCTTACGTCCTCCATTTCTTTTTCGAGACACCTGTAACTATGCTTACCCGTTACAAAGTACATCGTATTGTTAACCGACCTATAATCGCCCTTATATGTTTTTTAGAAATTTTTTAAGTGGAGGTGCGGGGGTATTATATTCCTTAGGATTTATAGGTTTTCTCGCCAAAACTGAAGTTCGAATTTATAAATGCCAACCAATCACACACCAGGAATAACCAAAAACCAAGACTTCGTTTAACACTTTCACTCCATTTCTCTCCCTACTCCTCTTTACTACTTTTACTCCAACTCAAACCTCCCTACTCCTTACTCCCTACTCCTTACACCTCCTTACTCCTTACTCCCTACTCAGTATAACTCGTTTCTCTTTACTCTTCACTCATAGCTTCTTACCGTACTCACTGCTCTTCCTCCCACCTCCTCCCACTCTTCCTCACACTCTTTCTTCCACTCTTGCTCCCACTTCTCCCACTCTTCCTCACAATCTTTCTTCCACTCTTGCTCCCACTTCTCCCACTCTTCCTCCCACTCTTCTTCCCACCTCCTCCCACTCCCTCCCACTCCCTCCCACCTCCTTCCACTCCTCCCATTCCTCTCACCTCCTCCCACTCTTCCTCTCACTCTTCCTCCCACTCTTCCTCCAACTCCTCCTCCCACTCTCCTTCTCCCAGTCTTCCTTCCACACTTACTCGCACTCTTACTCCTACTCTTACTCCTACTCTTACTCATACTCTTACTCCTAATCTTACTCATACTCTTACTCATAGTGTTTGGGCTCATTCCTCCCTATTCCGCAGCAATGCATTGAGAAAGCATTGCATTACGTAATTCACATTAACACGCATAACGCAGTCGCTTAGTCGTGTATGCAATTTTTAGTATACAGATGTTCTAAAGAATTAGCGATACAGTCGCGTAGGGAGGAATGAGCCCAAACACTATGTGTTTGACCCATACAAACAGTAAAAACAGAATAAAGACAGAAATAATAGATACAGTAAATCCTGGATATAGTAGACAATAATTTTAATAAAAAAATTATAATAGTGAACAATTATGCCAAACCTAAACCCTTAAAACACAATAAGTTTAATTATCCAAAACCCGACACAGTCCGATAAATAAATAAAATTATTCAATTATTTATTATCTAATGTGCTCAAATTGCCCGCCGTCATTAGTTATGCATTGTGTTAAACGCATTTCAAATCCGGCCTAAAAATTATTAATAATATTTTTTTCTTCATTGAGAAAATTTATTTGATCTGTGATGTTAATTTTGAGATCATCAAGAGTTCGCGTGCGACTTCCATAAACCCGATATTTTAGATACTCCCACAAAAAAAAGTCTAGTGGGTTTAAATCAGGTGAATATGGTGGCCACTCTACCAAACCCCCACGACCAATCCAATTGTTGCCAAATTTTTCAGTTAGCCAGTTTCTAGCCATAACCGCTGTGTCCCGGTGCATGTGTCGTGTTGATAAATTGCAGTTTCAATATGCGGGGATTGGCTTATTTCGGGCCACAAAAATTCATTAAACATAATTAAATAACTGGATCCGTTGACATGAGTAAAAAATTAAGGCCCAATAATTCTATTGTTCCACATCCCGCACCACACCATAAATCTGGGGTCGTTTTGGGCTTTCGCGTCATAAGCCATATTCGGATTATCACCCGCCCAATATCGCGTGTTTTGGTGATTTACTCGTCCATTCAAATAAAAAATTGCTTTGTCCGAAAAAATAATTCTTCGGACATAATTGTTGTCAAAATCAATTTTAGCGAGTAAATTACCGCAAAACTTAGCCCTAATTTGTAAATCTCTGGGGTTTAATTGTTGTACTTCGCCAACTTTATATGCTTTTAATTTCGCATTTATAAGAATTTTTCTTAGTGAAAAATTGCTAACAGCACACTCTTCTGCTATTATTCTTGTTGATTTCATTGGGCTAACCTATAAAACCCAAAAAAATATTTTTGAAAATTAAATCATAGTTTAGCATTTATAAAAAACGTACTAATATTTTTGCAAGAACATCTGAACTAAGTTCTTGATTTGTTGCCGATAGCGGCCCTATCGGTGATTTATCATTGGCAACTGAACCTCTATTTTTAAGTTTTTCAATAGTTTTTCTCACTTCAGAGTGATTGGGTGCTTTGTTTTCGGTATTGTTTTCGGCGTGATATTTAGCGATCTATAAAGTTCTAACCATTTTTGCTTGTCTTCCACGGAGCAAAACCGATTTTTAGGTTAAACACATTCCATCGATCACTTTAAATCTTTAACTAATTCACTTCAATTTTAAATATAATTAACAATTTAATTATCAACAGAAAAAGTGAGTATTTTATAAATGAATAAAATAAAAGATTAAAATTTTACTGATCAAATTAAAAATCGAAATATTAACTTTAGAACTAGTAATTAAAATTTGCAAATATTTATTATTGTTCTGAAAACAAAGACAACAGTAATGTAATAGCTATGTATTTGGAGGGAATATGTGACGCATTGGTCATTAACCAATGAGATCCACTCTGTATGGGTCAAACATTTACATCCACGCTGTACATATTAAAATTTAACGAACTGAGCGATTTTTTGATTTTAACTGATATGCAATTTTTTATTGAATATTTTAAATTTTATTATTTAATTTAATTTTAAGCAACAACAACAACAATTGGGAGCATTAAGTGGAATCGGTGGAATAGGTGGCGCATCGATAGCTCAGCAACAGCAGCAGCAGGTAATGTAGTAACCTTTTATAAATGAATCAATAATTAAGCTTATAATTTTGTGATATTACTCTGTATTAGAGGTTGAAAAATATTCACTATAAACTCCCATTCCCGCCCGCGAGTCAACTTTTCAATTCCTGTGAATCCCTTTCCGCTAACATAAAATTCCTTTCCCACCGATACCGTTCGCATTTCTTACAATGAATAAACATATTCAATTATAGTCACAAAATATTTAAGATTGTGTTTCAGTAAAGTTTATAAGTAAACCTGGTGTTTGTTTGTTTCACTTAAATTGGTATGATAACAATTTATAAAATTTACATATATCCACTAAAGATACATTGTTTTTATTCTTTTTCCATTTAAATATTTTTTTAATGGAAAAAACCAATGCGAATGTCGCGGAAATCTCTCCCATTCCGTTAGTTTCTAAGTTAATCCCATTACCCCTTATCCCGCAAGGTTTGGCTTCATTCCCAGCCCCTCCCACTTACCACGAGACCGGTATTTAAATTCTTGTGTAATTAAGCATACATTCGCACATTTATTGTATTTTCTGTTGTTACCAAATTTTTTTCAATTTCACTATTTTGACGAGATTATCAGTCATTTCTTAAGGTGCCAGTGGTTTAGTTTGTAATAGTTAACCAATGGTTTAAACTAGACTCCCAAATCGTTAAATATTTTAAGCCCCAGCACAATTTCGACCCGTTATGTACAGGCCGGACCCTGTCCGAGCCCGAATTTTTTGAAAGTTTCAAAGCACGGCCCGACTTTGGCCCGAAAAGTAGAAACCAAACCCGAGCCCGATTCTAACAAAAACAACATATAATCAAAATTTTGATTTATTTAACATCATCATAATTTGATCTTAAAAATTATATAAAAAAATTATAGTTTATCACTTTATTAGGTTTTATTTGTGTTCTCTTATATGTTAAATAAATTAGCATAACTGAAATTTCGTTCTGAATCTTTGTTTAATTTAAGAATACATTAGAGATAAAGTTTTAAAATATGTAGGATTTATTTCAAAGCCCGACCCGTCCCGAAAAATTAACTTCAAGCTCGAACCCGGTCCGGCCCGATGAAAAGTGTCGGGGATCCGCGGGGGCTCGAATAAAAGGGGCACGTTTGGGTTTCTTTTAAACCATTGGTTTACGGGTTGAATTGTTTTTAAAAATTAAATTCAAGGAAACCATTTTGAAACCATTAAACATTTACATAAACATTGTATAAATATTTTTAGAAAATAATAGCATCATCTTCTAATTTCGATAATTTTTCAATTTTAAGAACAACAGGTGATAGTGAATAAGTTTCTAATGTCGAAATATTTACTGGTCAAGTTAAATTTTCATTAAAATTTAACGCATATAATTAAGTATTTAAAAAAAGTAACTTGAAAATATGTTTACTAAATAAAATGTTTTTTAATGGTTTGGTTTGGATTGGTTTACATAATTACTTGGTGAAATGGTTTGAATTGGTCTGGTTTGAGAACTTAAATTAATGGTTGGTATTGGTTTGGGGAATATCAAACCATTGGCACCTTTAGTCATATCCTTAAAATTTTCTCTCTAATAGAGTAATTCTAGTTAATACCGTTTGCTATAAAAAATCAATCCTAAAACCATCTTATTAATTTAAATATATAGATTTTAGAAAATTTTATACAATTTTATATTAGATAATTTAAAATATAATAACTTTGTAGATCTAATCTAAAGTATATTTAAAACAATAATAAAACTGTCAGAATATATAATTATATCTGATTAAAAATTGCAAAGTAGTTAGTATATTATGGTCGATCGGTTTTTTTGTTCTCTTGTTCCCATTATTTTATATTATTTTTATTAAAAATCTGAATTATAACTTACACCTAAGTTGCAGATTCTATAAGGCGAAATATGCCACTATATACCACTATATTTTTGAATATAGTATGAATTTAATTTATATTCAAGTCTTTAATGAATTTTGTTAAAAACAACATATACCACAGAAATCCTAGATCATTAAAGTAATACCGTATTCCCGGCATTTACCACACAACTTCAGATCCAATAAGACTATTAAGGCTAAAACAGCTTATTTCGATGGCACTTAATTGACATATTGACCAAATTTAACTTATTTTAATCCTATTTTACAAATTTTAACAGAATTCTGACTATTTATACCAGTATATTGTTCATTTAACCAAATTTAAATTATTATATAAGAAGCCAGATAAGTTCCTTTACTATCAGATTGCGAACACACGGACGGACATAGGCAGATAGACACACAGACAGACAGACAGACAGACAGACAGACAGACAGACAGACAGACAGACATACTAAAATAAATAAGTTCGATTTCTTCGAGCTAATAATAGAATATCATTAAATCTAATTATAATATACAAAAAAGCAAAAATAAAATATAATTATAAACAAGACAGCTATTTAAAAAGTTAAGTAATATTTTATTTTTTAAATAAATATATTTAAAAATAAAACCGAGGTTTAGATAATTAAATTATCGGGCTGTTTTGAGTTCGAGCTTATTTGGGTTCTAACATAGATCGGGCTGTGCTATAACATTTCGAACGAATACAGTCTAATCTGAATGAACTTAGCAAATTTGTGCTTATTCTCATTACTAATAGTTATGAAATTTTCGCCCAAAAGAGTTGTTATTCAGTTAGATGACTATAGAGTAGTAATAATCTTTTTTTTAAAATTTTTTATAATAGCTTCTAGCTTTAGAATTACACTAAATCTTTATTATGAGCTTTATCTTGAGCTTGAACTGTGTAAAAAGTGTATACTTTAAAGATTTTCATCTGATAAATATTGCACTTAATCGATCAAAAAAATATAGTTCTGAAATGACTAGTAAATTTAAGTTTGATTTTTCCCGATTAAAATTAGCAACAGGCAGCCATATCAGGTGGTGGATATGGATTCGGTGGCGGATCAGCAATTGCCGCTCAACAACAACAAGTAATCAAAATTTTAATTCACTTAATGCTAATTCTTATACTGTTACTGATATCAAAGAAAATTTATCATAATAGTTCAATATTAAAATAAATACATGTGTCTAAATGAAGTTATTTGAATACTTTGTGATTAGCAACAACAAGCCGCTATTAGTGGTATTGGGGGATATGGATTAGGCGGCGGGGGAGCGGCCATTGCTGCGCAACAGCAGCAACAGGTAATTGTTTTTGATTATTTGAGATTTTAATACTTAACATAAAATATATTTTTTGTTAAATTATATAAATCTATTCACTTTGAATAATTTTCGAGTTTTATTGAAAATTATTGTGATATGATTAGGGCTGTGAAATTTCGGTCAGAAAAATGTTAAATTTCCGTCGGTTTTTGGCTAGAGTTTTAGCCAATTCCGGTTAAACTTTTCGGTCCACACAAGAGATATATAAATAAATTATATTTTATAATATACATTTCAATGATTTCATGAGTAAAACTGAGTATTTTCACGTAAAAAACTTTTGTAAATAGAAAAAGCGCTTAACTTCGACAGACATTAAAGGAGCGTAACGAGTTATAAGCTTATATTCGAATGAATTAGAAACTGATGTAAATAATTCTAGTTTAGGATTTTTGTTTGTACTTTACTTAAATACAGGGTTTCACACATGTATTCCATGCCTTACCAAAACTTTTAGCGGGTCATAAAGTATAGTCTATGAGTTAACACAACTTTTCCATGTTTTAACACAACAATTCACAAAACACTGAACACTGCACAAAACAACTGCTATAATGTAAACGTTAGTCAAGTATTATTTCCCGATTTAGGCAACGAATTATGTATTTTTCCATGTTCCTAAAATAGTTTGTACAATTTTCGGACGTTATAAATTCGGATGAATTGTCAACATATGTGTAAAGATCGTTTTCTGTTTTAGGCTCTAATCGTTTTTTGTAATTTTTCCATTGAGAAAACATGTTCTCAATGGGATTTAAAAAAGGTGAATACGGGGGTAAAATTAATGCTGTATGTCCATAAGATTCTATAAGATTTTTTACTTCAGCAGTCTTATGAAATCTTACATTATCCATAATTAAAAATGCATTTTCTATCATTGATTCGTTTTGATTAAAATGTTCGATTAATTTTATTAAAAATAAAGCATAATCTTCAGAATTATATGCTTTATTCATAATTTCAAAAAAATATAAATTATCTTCATTCATAGCTGTAGCAACAGAATAATTTTTACTGCGAATAGAAGCTACCACTTTATTAGCACAGGTACCTTTTGCTGATCTACCGTGTGTTGTACGAGAAAAAATTTGAATGCCAGTCTCATCTAAGTAAAACATTTTTTTCCTATCAGACATCATTCTGTTATACTCAAATGCGTAGTTAAATCTGGACTCAATAACATCTAAACTATTTCGCCGTTCAGGAACCATTGTCACACGTTTAAAAGTATAATGAAAAGTTTTTAGAGCTCTGTCAATAGTCATTAAACTTAGATTAATTTGCCATTCATCGAAACATTTTTGCTTAAGTTGTTTTAAAGTCAGTGAGCAATTTTCATCAACCCAGTCACATATCACTTCCTTTTGAGCATTTGTGAGAAAAGGTTTTCGATGTCCGACCGAAAGTTTACTAATCCTACCAGTTTTTTCATATACTTTAATTATCGATCTCACAGTACTATAGTTAGTTTTAAAAGTTTTTGCCGCATTTGTATAACTTTCACCGCTTAAAACTGTTTCAATTATTAATTTTCTAAGTTCGTTGCTTATTACCTTGTATTTTGCAGAATGTTGTTCAGAATTGGTTGCCATATATTTTAAAGTTCTTAGGTTGTAACGTATCAGAAACTAATAAATATTGCTTAACTGTCGCATAAGTTTATACTGTAAACTTCACACAATATAATAGCAACCAAACTTTAAAAAGTATTCATTAAGTATTTGATAGACGGAAATTTTGTAAAATATTTATTTATTAAAAACTACAGATTAAACACAAGAACAAAAATTACTGCTAATGCTGACTGAAAACTATTGAAAATTTAAGTTACACTATTGCTCTCCAAATATCAAATGTACTGACACTGTTCCACAGAGTCCAACAAAATAAGACTTAACCCCTTTAACCACAAAAAAATTCAAGGATGTTTCAAAGATAATGCTTAAATGTAAATGCATATAAATATGTTTAAAGGTCTCTATTGAAAAGTTCAGTTAAAAAGTGGAAAAGTTGTGTTAACTCTTGCCATATGTTTTATGATCCGCTAAAAGTTCTGGTAAGGCATGGAATACATGAGTGAAACCCTGTAACTTCGATAACAATAATATTGGTTTGGTTAACGTTTAGTTAATTTGCGTTTTGCTTGGGATTTTATTTGTTATGATTGCGGTTTAGGTTAAGTTTTGTTTAGGTTTGGCTATATATAGTTAGGTTTATATTTAGGTTCCGGTGAGGTTAAGTTTCTGTTTAGTTAGTTAAGGTAATATATTTAATATAAATCGTTAAGTATTTCATAAATATAATAGAATAGATAGAATAGTTTAAATTAATTTTAATGATATATGAAGGCATATTAAATATTTTTCGTTTTAAATTAAGTTAGTAGCAGTATGCGCTTATTTGTGATATTGATATCGAATTTATTGTTGGAAATTTTCAATAAAGTAAAGTACTGCCGGGTTTTTTCCTGATGAGTTTTCAGGTTTATTTAATTAAGTTTTGTTGTTTTTTAAATTTTCTTTTAACAAAATAATTAAGCTTAATTGTTCTTTCATAGAAAGCCATCCAATTTATAAACTTCTAATAGTTGAAACCAAACTTTGACACTCATTTAGTTACAACAAATTTTTGTGAATACTTTTAGATTCCAAAAATTTCTTCGCTTTAATTATGGCTTGAGACTCGATGTTCAATATTTCATCATAAATATTTTATTTTTTGAAGTTAACTATAAGATAGAATACCGACTTAAGCCATGTTTCCTATCTTGTATTAATAGTCTAAAGAGGAAAAGGTGAACCAGTGTGAATTTTGAATTATTGTTGTCTGTTTGTATTTTATTAATACCTTTTTCATTCCCAATATAAACTCGTTAACATGGTCATTATCATCTCTTGATTTTCTAAAACACTATGAAGCGCGTGCGCTTAACAAGTTTCATGATGTAAGTTTGTGAAGCTTCTATCTTTAAAATTACGAATAGCTTTGATCATGTAACTTACCTGATCTGTAGCCACGAAAAGTACTTTTGAAAACTGAGTTTTTTCATACATTAAACGTTGACCCGCACTAGTAAACACTGCACTAATTTTTTAATTGTCTGTTGATTCTAAAAACGATGTGGATAATAACATAGGCTTAGAATGAGTTCTATTTAAACTTCCAACTAAAATATTAACAAAGGAATTCTGCTCTTTATAATTTTTTTCATCGAATATGAAGTAAACCTTATTTTCTACGATTTATGACCTTAGTTTTCAATTTTTTCAATGTTCAATGGTTTGACAATTTTGATCTGGTATTAGCTTACCGCTTAAATAAGTTAAAAGTTTATTAAAATTAGGATTATTTAATTTGCAGAGGTGTCAGCTTCGATTAAACAATTTGTTATTTCCTCGAAAAACTAATTAACTTGTTTTTCTTTCTTTCTACTTTCTTCAATATACTTTTTGATTAGAAGTTGATTTCCTGCAGATTTATCTTTTAATTTTTGATGTTTAGTTTTGATGTGTTCGATAACACGCCATGCTATATGCAGTTCAGTGTAGTTAACATTTTCATTACAAACTACACAAACTAACGTTTTACTGTCAACTTTAAATGACTTTTGTTATTTTTTGATAGCAGGATGAAGTTTGTCGGCGATATATTTAGAATTTCCACTCACTTTATAATTAGTTATTGTTAAGTAGATTTTAAAACCTCAATTGAAATTTGACAAACAAAATAATAACACAAACACGTCTGTACTATTTAGAACAACAAATTTAAAACGTGCTTTATGAAAATCTAATGAAATGTTATATTTATGTTAGACACCTCAAATTTCAATTTTGTGGTTTGTTACCTCAAATTCGGGTTTTTCGGTTAAAATATATTATCTTTTAAAATCATTATTTAGAATTAATAAAAGCGTATAGTTACTTTAACCTAGGTTTTAACCTTTAAAACTTGTTCGGTCAAAACAGATTTTTCACAGCCCTAGATATGATTCATATTGGACCATGAAACGTGACCCCGATTTTCCTGGTCCTGACGTTTTCTGTCGGGTTTTGTCGGGATCGGGCCTTATTTTTAGAAACTATCGGGCCAGGCTTTGTACTAAAAAATAAAAAATCCGAAAATTTTATTTTTGGTAAAAATATTAAAGTAAACATTATTACATAAAATATATACAAAATTTAAAAAAAATAATAGATTATCATTAAAACTAATCATTATTTACATATAAGCATGAAGGAAATATAATTATTAAAAAGATAGTTATATAATTTAAGTCAAAGTTTGAATTTGTGATTAATAAATTTTTAAAAGTAAAATTGGGCTTTGAATAATTAAATTTATAAAGCTATTTTCTGTCTCGTGCTTTTTATTAAAATTTGAATATGTTTATTAATCACTTTTGAACTACAAATAATTATTTATGTTATAACATCAATTTTAATTAAATGATTTTAATATACCTCGCGCTCGACCCCTAACGCTCATAACCGATTGCCATACGCTCGAACGTTGTGCATCACTGCCTTAAACGTTTTTGGTCAGTTTGTTAAATTTTGCATTAATAGCATGTTATTATTCTCTCTCGCTCACTCATAAAATTTTTTAACAACATATAAAACTTTTATTGTTGAATTACACGAGAAAGGTAAAGTGTGATTATCAACAATAAAACAATATATAACTAGTATATTATCTATATAAAACTTTATACGGGCGTAAAATGTAATCACCATTTTAATTCTCTCACTGAAAGTTATTGTATATTATCTCACGATAAATTCGGGAAAATTCTTTTTAGAAGAATAAAGTAACATTTTAAACAATAAAATATACACGAATTATACAAAAGTGAGCAATTTTTGAAACCAAACCTGAAAGTCCTGAATTTTAATGATAGCTAAGGATTTCCGTGAATAAAAAGTTGACAAATCGGGCAGGAACTAGGAACAAAAATGGATCAAAAACTTTAATAGTTCCGGGAGTTAAATAAATTAAAAATTACAAAACGAATTTAATTTTTTTAATACATTTTTAAATTAGTTTCCGAAAAGCTTATCTGTTATCTTTGTAAAAGTTTTCATACTGCGAAAAAGAACGTTCCACTCTTTTTGAAAGTTTTGTCTTCTCTAACAAATTTTATTTTGAAATATAGCGAAAACTGGAACTTTATTGTAATTATGTGCATATCCAGGATTCCTTTACTAAAGCATCAAAACCAGGAATAACCGGGAAAATAAAATAACTTTTAAAAAAGTATTTATGAATAAAAGTATTTAATATAGTGATCTCCAGGTTATGAGATAAAGGGAAAAAGCGGGATTTACCAGGATTTCCTAACCGGATATTATAAAGAACACCGGCCCAACTGTTGTAAAAATTATACCCTAACAATAATATTTAAAAAATTTTATTTATAAAAGCTTGACGCTATTAAATTATTCGATATTTATATACTGTACAATAAAGTTTTACAAAAACTGAATAACAGTTAAAACTATTATAATTTAAAGTTACTATTATTAATCTTATCCTCTAACCTATCAAACTTAACTTAACAACCCAAACCTATCCAAATTTATCTAAACCTACTGATTCCAAATTTACCATTATTTAATCATTAAGTAAGACAGTATATATTTGAGACACAACTAATGTTCAAAATTTTATCCCAATTTTTCTATCTCTAATTATAACATAACAATACAAAAAAGTTTTTAGACAGCTTTAGTAGATCTCGTATCAAATTATTATATTATTCTACAAAAAAACATTGTATTTATAATAAAATATTAAATATTTAGTCTATATATAAAAGCTAAACACGTTTTGATCAAAGTAAAATAAACGGATTACAATAAACAAAAACAATATATCGATAATATTCGAATGATATAAACGATATTTTTATTACTAGTAATACACAATTTAAGAACTTTTATCTTATGATTTTTAAAATATTTAGTGAACTATGTTCGCAAAATTTGTGAATTAAAATGTAAAATGCAAAATTTTTATAAAATTTTAAAAAATTCATAGAATAAAATATATTTTAATTTGAAAAATTAGAACTCATTATAATCGCGTTAGCAAAACTAATAATGTTTATTGATACGAATAGCAACAACAAGCTGCGGCCATTGGAAACATTGGATACGGCGGCGGAGCAGCGCTCGCAGCTCAACAGCAGCAACAGGTTTATAAACATTTTAATTCAAAAACTTGTTTAAACATTTTAATTAACGGTTAAACAGCAACAACAAGCAGCAATATCGTCAATTGCACCAACAGTGGTGGTTCCAGTAGGCATTGTATCCGTTCCCGTAGGAGTGGGAGCTGTAGCGCAACAACAACAGCAGCAACAACAGGTAAAATTGTTTTAAATTTTTGGACATAAGTATTAAATTGATTATTAAAATTAATAGCAACAACAAGCGGCAGCGATAGCAGGTGTCGGAGGATATGGATACGGCGGTGCAGCTCTCGCAGCGCAGCAACAGCAACAACAGGTAATTAATTTCTCAAGATAAAGGCTTTAATTCAATCCCAGTATTATTAACCAGCAAGTTTAACAAAATCTAAGTACATGTTTTATGGAAAATATAATTCCATAGATAAAAGTTTTCGGGAAAATATTCGAATTTAATGCGTATAACGTATAGAATTAGAGCTGGGGATACCTATGAGAGTGCTTCAAATTTATTTCAATGTTAGCGTATGCGAATTATCCGCAACAAGAATTGACTATATAATTTACATTTTGAACTCTTCTTTACCGGTCATAAGGAGGGTAATAATCGTGGAATTAAAATTTTTTACACTTTATTTTTATTACCAATAATTAACCGATAATTTGATTTTCAAGTAAAAGATCATAAAAGAATAAATAACATATTTCGAAGCATTTTTGTGATTATTTGGTTAAACATAGTAATTTTTTAAAAATATATATAGTAATTTTCTCAAATATTTAGATTTATAACCATTGTTTGTGATTGTTTATGATTTTCAGCTAAATTCGATATATTAACTCAAAACATACAAAATAAAAACAACATATTTTGACCATACTAATGATAAAACATACTAATTAAACTTCTGTTCGAGAGATTTAGTGTTAATCTTATAATAATATTCCTAAGAGCCGGGATGTCCAAAGTGTAAACCGTGATACTCCCGGAAATTGGGAATATTTGGTCACCATAACTAACATGCACTAATATTTTTTTGAATACTTTGCCATTAAGCAACAACAAGCAGCGATTGGCGGAATCGGGGGATTAGGATATGGAT
>JAQIXJ010002459.1:0-15793 GCA_034700185.1 Phthiracarus laevigatus | reverse complement strand
ACATGTCAAAATTAATGAGTATAAAATACGTCCTAAATTCAGTGGTCGAGTTAGTGCGGACACGAGGACGGACAGACGGACAGACAGACAGACGGACATACTCAAATCCATAAGCTCTGCTTCTCTTCGAGAAAGCGAGCTAAAAAATTTATATTATAAACGGACCACACAATCTCCTTTGAATTTAATTGTTTTTCAATCAATCCTTGAATTAGTTTTTATTATAAAGAAGTTTCTAGTTTTCTGTTTATATTCGATTTTTAGAAATTTAATTTATTCAAACGGATTTCTATTCAATGATTTTGCTAACGCTTAATTAGATTTGAATTTTTAAAATGTTATATTCTAAATGTGTTATCTTCTAACTGTTGATATATGTTTGTTCGGAGTTAATACATTTTCTAACAGAATTTTTTACAAACCTTAAATTTGCCAAAAATAGTTGTATTTACGGTTCATATATAATTGGTTCATATCGTGTATTTATGCTTAAATTCAATTTTTATTTAAAATTATATAAAATGGATATAATTTAGATGCTTAACGATATACAATTTTCCTTTTAAGTTAATTTAACCCGCATTTTAATTTTTAATGCTTTTTGAATAAGTTTTTTAAATTCAGTTTTTTTAATAAGTTGTTATAAATTATAAACCTCAAAAATATTGTTTTATTAACTATAAACTTAAGTGATAAAAAATCAGAAATAATTATTTTACCGTTATTCATTAAGCTCATAATTGGAAATTGTTTCCACGACTTATAACTGGATCTTTACTATCACAGACTAATATTGTTTTTATCCAGACTAAATCAAAAACACTATAAGATGTTCTGCATAATAAGATTTCTCAAGTTTATTATTATTATTATAAACAAGATCTGAAGTTAAATTTTATTAAAAGGTTATTTTAAATAATTCTAAAAAAATCAAACATCAATGTTTTTTATCTGAATTTTCAGACTTGAATAGATTTGAGATTTTCTTCTGGTTGTCAGTCTGTTCAAGCGTTTACCCAAAATTAATCAAGTAAACCATACGCTTAGCTAACACTATCTAGTTTTTAAAAAGTTATTTTGTTTTTAGCTGACTTTTGGTGTTCTGGGATGTCTGTCTTTAGACTTTTTCCTCCAAAATTCAGTAAATTTTGAACAAAAATTTGGCAATAGTTGGTCAAAGGTAGACTTTAAATAGTCAAAACATTGATAAACGTAATTTTGTGTTAAAAATTGTATAAGTAGTTGAAAAACAGGTCTTTAACAAAATTAAAAATATCTAAATATGGAGCAAAATTTGTCAAAGCTAAAAGACAATCGGATTTAAAATGGTTAAGTTTGGTTTAAAAATAATTGAAATTTGGTAACCCACGGATTTCAAATTATAATAATACACGCTAAAACACGCGTCAAAATATGTCTATAAAAATAATTTTAATGTTAACTCTTTGGCAGCTGAACTATGAATGACTAATACAAACATAAACTTTACCTTTTGTACTACTTCTAACTATGTTTTAATGTCCATAAAATGTTTTAGCGAAACAATAATAATTAAAAGTTTTGTTTGGTTAAAATTAAATTTACAAAAGCATTTTTATCAACATTATAGCATGTTTTTTTTTAATTTTTAAAAAACAATGTTATTTAGAAATTGAAGTTAGTAATTAGAGAATTAAACTAACAAGAAATTAAAAAAACTATATAATTCATTAGTTAAAATGTATTTTCGATTTAAAAATATTCTTAACTATATATTTAAATCTGAAAACCTTCTTTAATCTATTATTGTCTAGTCAAACGGTCTTAAATCGGTAAGTTATATATATATTTTTATAGCGTTGTGTTATGACTTTCATGGAATAGTATAATATCAATACAGACTATCGAACATGAAAGAATACAATATATCGATCAAGTTCAGATAAATAATTATAATTAAGTAAATACCTATAATAATTTAAATCAATAACAAAATAAGTAATAAATAAATAATATTTAAATAGATTCATAAACATTTAACAAAATTTCTCCTTTTAATAAGTTGAGACAGTATTTAGAAGTTAATAATTTTTAACACTCTATTTTGCATTTCATATCATTATCGAACCATTAAAAATTAATGTAAAACATCTCATCAAATCTTAAAAAGTTGATTGCAAGAAATAATTTATTCCTATGTTTTATTCCTAGGATAAAAAAAACTATATTTTCGAAGAAGTATTTAAGAATCGATGCCAAAGGTTTATAAAGTACAGTTATTTACTTTGTTATTTAATTTTTTTGTTTGAATTTTTCTACAGAAAAATAATAAACCAAAAATTGTCAGCAATCGAATTATTCTGTTGTAGTTTAAACGACCAAACAAAACTGAAGATATAGCGCCATATCCAAACTTACCGAAATTTCGACAATCAAATAATTTGAACTTAACATGTAAATTATAAGATGTAAAACCCGAAAAGGCTATCGATCTTCGCTTACGAATAAAATAAGTTAAACTGATATAAACGAACTGTTTCATCCTATCGAAAGATACAGCTTCGCCGGTAGAAGGTTACAGGAATCTTAAAGCTAAATTTTAAATCAGGTTTGGATTTAGCAGACAAACAAATTTTGAATAAGAATTAAAATCATCGAGCTAAATAGTAGCAGTTTGCAATGATTTATTGATTTTTATGAAGTATACTCGCGTTGATTGAAGTAAACTTTATTGATTTTGCGGCATTTATCGAATGATTTCTTACCACCAGAGTATTTTTTATCCAAATTTTTTAAAACTTAATTAATAAATTGTTCATCACTTAAATTTTGAGTTTATTTAGTTATATTAAACCAAGATGTTGCGAGAGTAATTAAATCAAAAGATTCACTTGGAGCCATTATTAGTTATCAAAATTTTGTATAACTATATTAATCTAAAATAACGTAATTTTACTAATATTTAATGTTTAAAATCAACAATAAAAAACAATCAATCAAAATCAAAAATTGTTATATAAATATATTAAACCAATCAAGAAAAACATCTTTATATTGAATATATAAAGATTTTAGAATTCATAACAGATCCGTAATAAAATCGCTGATTCAAGCAGTGGTCTTAAAGTAAAAACTTTTTAAGAAATATTTAAGTTTTTTGCCAAAACTACTTGTGTATTTTTCAAGTTTTTAAATTAATTTTCTTCTCTATCCCATCTCTAACTCTCCTTCAATACCATATCCTTGAAAACGTTATGTACAGCCAAAGGACTCCACATCACTGTGATCACTGTATGTTCAATAATTATTTAAGTTATTCCGGTTTCCATAATTTTATTGTTAACAGTCTTATTAATTTCTCTCACTTTCCGTTAAAAAGTAAATTTCATCTTTATTAATAACAGTGTTTATATTTTACAAGATATAACATTTTATTGTTTTTAAAACAATTTATTAGAACAATTTACACAAAATAATTTAGTTCTTACTAATTAAATATTTAATTGCGTATTATTTTAAAAACCTAAAGTATGAATTGATCTATTTTGATACATTATTAAAGGCATATGCTCTCATTTTAAAATATAAATGAATTAAAAATCTAATTGGAAATGCACCAGAAATTAATTAAGAAAATAATTGATATTTATTTTATAAACAGATTATAAAATAATTTACTGTATGCAATACAAATAAAAATTTTTTATTTAATATTTCTTTAACTCACTTTCATAATACGAAAAGAAGAATATGACATATTTTATAATCTATATAAATGTTCGAAATTTTTTATAAGTGTTTCAACTTTTTTATAACTTAAATGTTACATGTAAAGGTACTCCAAGGTATAAACAAATCAAACTAATTTTGTCAAAAACATATTTCTACTGGTTTTAATTGCCTAGACAAAAAGTAATGTTAAACAAAAAATTTTTTTGATTTGTTTAACTTCTCAAATGTATTATTTCACTGATCTTTTTTTGTAATATTCGATATAACTAAATAACGAGGAATACCGCTATACTTTGCAACTTTAGGATATAAATTCTGCAAAAGAATCGACTGTACTAATAATGTGAGTTTTAAATAGTTTATGTAAAACAATAACTAATTCCACATCAAAAAAATGATTTTAAAGCAAAATCTAGAAGTTTAAAAAACTGCAGCTTTTGTTTACAGATTTTGTTTTTACTGTCGAATTCGATTCTTATAACGTATCAAAAGATGTGTTAAAAAGCTAATTAACCCTTAAAATATCTTGTTTATACCAATAAAAACAAGATTAACTGTCAACAATCAAATATAATAATGTTATTTAGATAAATGTATATTATTTTTTTAGCTATAATCTTTTTATTTTATGTTACATAGAGATTCTTAAGATTTTTAAGTTACATTAGACGATACTTTGCGCTAGATAATAACTTCCTTTACTTAGTATCAAGAGAATTTTTTAAACTCCACTTAAGCAGAAATATTGGCTGTAATTACAGTATATCATTTTGTCATTGACAAATTTTTATTTGCGAAAGATATTGCAAAAACAATTCCTGATAAATGTGTAAATGAAACAGTTCTGTCCTGCGCTCAAAAAACTATACACTTTCGAACGAAAATAAAGACAAAATTTAGTTAATTAAAAGATTTATTTAAGCTTGCTGAATAAAGATTGTTTGCTATTACCCATAACTATAAAGCTAAAAAATAGGCAAAACTTAAAATAAGTTCTAAAATTCAACCATTCTTTAAAAGAACGAAAGATTGACACAATAGCTTTTGTTTTCAGAGTTCAATCAAAACGAAGATCCATTATTAACTTCAAGAGTTAAGATTATTCTTGACAATTATAATTATAGACAGCAAATGAAATTTAGATAATTCATTATTTTTTTGTAAAACGTCGTAATCCAAAAATACTTAAATAATGAATTTTTAACAGACAGAAGAAAAAAAATAATAACAAAATTATCATAGATTGTTGATTATCAATAATGTGCGAAAATCAAGACTGTTAAGTAGAAAAATTATTTAAAATTAATCTGATTTATATGTTATAATTCTTTCGTGTGCTATCGATATTTTATATGTGGTTCAAATTAAACTAATCCGCATGATGCAGAATAAATAACTTTATAAGTTCGAAGTAGTACGTACATCAGTTAAATGCTGCAAAATATTTTGATAGTTTGCTATTAAAATTTTAGAAGGCTTAATAATATAATGGTTTTAATTGGTATATTTCTTGACTTAAACTATTAATTTCATCAATATCGATGAAATAAAAGTTGAAAACGTGTTTGTTAATTTAGTTTATTTAATTATTAAATCTTGTTATTTGAATATTTATTGAAGACAACCACATCTACTACGTTATTTGTACAATTAACTGCATTGCACTTGAACACAATGATTTTGTTTTGATAAATGGTTTATGTTTAAACATTGATGAGTTCTGCAGCTTCATTCCAATAAGGAACATAGAGATGATACTGTTCTGGTAAATACTTATATTGGTGTTAATACTTTGTTTATTACTTAATTAAATTCATGTTTTTATTCCTCATTAAAAATTTCCTGTATTTTATTTTCAAATAAATATTTTACTATATAAGTTATCTCTACTATCGTTATCATAATTTCCTTCATACTTTCTTACTAGTTATATTACATAGCTGTTATAATTAGATCAAGATTTATACAAACTTATTGGCTCACTTTTTAAAAATGTAGAGCTACTGTATTTTACCATGTATGCCTATCTGTCTATCCGTATATCCGTTTGTCCGTGTGTTAACAAAGCTGTTTATTAAAATTTTATTTTAACAAGATTAAATTTTGTAAACAACTTTTAGAAGTTAAAATTGAGCTCAATTTGAATGTGTTTTTCTTGTTTTTTTAATTGATACTGTTCGTAATTTAATTGCTTTTGCAAGTTTTGTTAGTTTAATGTTTTCAAAAAGTTAAAGGGGCTTCACAACACATAAGAGCTAACTAGCTAAGTAATTTGTAAAATATTAGCGTTATGATGCAACTCAGTCTATTTTTACACTTCATAGGTAATACCAAATTGCCATGACCATCAATATTATTATAAATTTAAACCTATACTGAATGAATTCATATTAATATAGTGAAAGCAAACATTATACAGCATTATGGAAAAAGTATTTAAATCAAATACGTCACTTACAGTTAGTCGCTCACAAAAATGAAAAGACTTTCGGGATATAAAGTGACTATATTAGACAGCCAATACGTAAGCAATGCTAACAATATTTAGTAAGTATTTCGGTAAAAAATTGTATTTATATTTACGCCAAAATTTTGTTAACGCTTAACCAAATGTAGAAAGTATTTCGGGATAAAAAATGAACTTCATTTCACGCTAATAATTTATAAATACTTAACCCAATGTACAAAAATTTTTCGGGTAAAAAAGAGCACTTATAATACAGCAAATATGTTTGCTATGCATACGAACTGTAGTAAGTATTTCGGGATAAAAATTAACTTCCATTCTCACCAATCCTTTATAAACTCTTAATTCAACGCAGAAAGTATTTCGTAAAAAGTCAACTAACCTTCCCGACAAAAATATTTTAACGCTAAACACACCGGAGAAATTTTTCCTTGAAAAAAGTAAACTTCCATGTGCGAAAAACTTTTGTTAACACTCAACCCTTTGTATAACGCATAATGGGCATTGAAAACACTAATATTTTAAAGACTAAATTGTTATAAGAGTTGTTTTATCAAGATTTATAGACAACAAAAAATAATATTTTACACGATAACAAAAATAAAATTTCTTTATGTTATTAAAACTAAATCTTTAAAATTTAAACTTGTTTTTACGTTTGATTTATTTTTAGATAATTTATATAAATCCGACGAATAAATTTAATTTCTGATAGATATCATAGCCTTTGTATCATTTATAACAAACCATGACAACGATTCGAAAATTTACCACATAGTTTAAAAAGCAAGAACAAAACATTTTTAACCCAAAATACAAAAAAATTTGTTAACAGCATAATAATATCAAGAGCAACGATTACTTGTAAAGATCAAAACAAAATCGCAGCAATTACAAGATTTTTATCCCAAAATACATAACAACGCACGGGAATAGCATCCAAAATATTCTCTCTTAATTTTCCTTAATAAACTGAACTTGTTTTGCACTTAAAGTTAACAAAAAGAATCAATTTCCATTGAATAACATTGCCATTCATTTAAGGTATAACAAGATAAACTCTACCCACGATAAAACTCGCAGTTAAAAACATCTTAATATAAATAAAAGTATTATAGCAAAACTCATGAAAAACTACATAATTATAAGTGTGCATATATTCGAAAAATACCTTAAATTGTCAGAAAATTAATTCAACCTTAAAAAGTTACAAAGAATATTAAACATAGCGGGGTTGTTTATATCCCGTTTTTCCAATGAAGACTTAATGAAGGATTTTGTAAAACTAGCACAAGCTTTGACATGCCTGATTTAAGAATTATTTTGATCTTATAAAACCTATTTTTGACGTTATAAATATTAAAATCTCATTATTATCTTAAGAATTAGTTAAAAACTTTCTAATTGACATAATTAGTGCTTATTCGGACGTTAGAAAACACATAATACTAAATCTGTGTTACGCTGTTAGATAAAAAACAAAAAAACCAAAAATTCTCTAAAACAGATCTGCAAAACTTGTACATTAACAGACATAAATTACTTTTGAGTTATAGAGCAAAAAAATTAAACATAAAAAGATTTTAATTCGATAGTAACAAGAATGAAACTTTTTTCTATCATTTATGTTAACGACATAATATTTATTTTAACTTAAAAATAAAAACAAGATCTCATAAACCTTTACAACAAGTCATAGACCATAAGTTAAGAATTTATCTTTGAACCATATAATACTAAACTATAAAAACAATTTTACAGTTTAAATTTCCATTTTTTGTTTGAATCAAATGTGGATTAAATTATTTTTTAATTCAAACAATATATTTATTAATTTATTAGGATATATTACACTTAATCCAAATGCAAACACCTTCTACATTATATAATTACAAATTTGTGGACTCTCTGTTGTATACATTGGCGTTTTAATGAACCAAAACTACAGAATATTTTATTTCCAGCAATTTATTTTTAAAAAATACGTAAGTAGACAAAACTAGTTCTGAAGTAAACATCCAATTATAATAAAAACTATTTATAATTATAGTCTTAAAAACTATGTAAAAAATCCCATAAGGTGTGAAAATTGAAAACTTTATGGCCTATTGAGCTTTAAAACGAAAAATTGAGACTTTTAGTTACAGATCAGAATTTTTCTATGATAAAAGCTATTGTTAATTTGAATAAATTTATTTATTATTTTACATCATCTAACATCCATAGTACATGCATTGCACAGTGTTTGCTTTATTCTTCATTTTCATCTGCAAAAATTAAGCAAACTCTGTGCAATGAATGTACTATAAACGTTACATGATGTAAATTATAAATACAATTTGTAGATTTCAAATTAACAATAGCTTTTAACAAGGAAAAAACACTGATAACTAGGTTTAACACATATTTTAAATAAAAGTAATTTGTAATCAGCATGATCTACATTAATTATTTAATATAAACTGTAATTTTATTTTTTAGATAATGTTAAGAGATTAATTTCTTTTTAAGTAACATTGGGATCCTTCAAACAGAAGTTCAAATTACAATAAACCTTTAAAAAATTATTGTTTTCAATAAAAACACAGAAATAAGGTTTCAATCTTTCATCTTTTATTTGTAATGCTTTTGTTGAAGATTACCAAAAAAATGATAACAAACTATTATAAAACGTTATAAATATAATATTGTAAAATTAATTTAATTAGATAATTAATTAAAGCGCTTTTACTACAAAAGACATTATTATTTTTTATAATGCTTTTGAGTTTATAGTAATGATGAACAAAATAGTTACGAATAGTTTTTCAATTCTCATCATTGTGAACATATTATAAGAATTCTTTTATAGGGTTATCTTTAATTAGTTAATTGCTTTACAATATCTATTGTGTTTAAAGGACTCATTTTTTCAACATTATTGTACCTTGACATCGTCATTATTATCGGCAAACTATAACATTATTCGGTTGTGAGCGTCATAAAACTATTTTGTTTCGAACTTTTCAAATTCATTACTTGTCAGGGTTTCTTAGTTTTGACCACAAAAACTTTAATGTAACCTCATATATTGTTAATTATTGAATCAGTCTGGTAAATAAATATTCTGAACTTATAAAAATCTGATGTGTTGACATGGAGTTGGGATCAAATCATTTCTTTCGTTTAGTCTTTCGCCTAATAGTTTAACGTAGCTTGATGTTCAAAAAAATCCATCCATTGTTTCGCATTATCCGGATTCAAACAAATTTTAACTAATTAGAAACTAAGATGAAATAATTTGTAGTTAATTAAACTCAATTTACGCTCTTCAGAAATACATTAAGATATCTTTAACAAAGATCTTTAGATTATAATAAGTTTTGTAATTTACAAAATTTAAAATTGCATTGATATGTCTAAGTTTATTTTTGTAAACGTATTGGAAACTGATAAAACAAATGGGAAAAAATAAATTTTTGGTATATTCAACATAGCAATTATAAAATATCAGTTTACATCAGACATATATAATTTTAATCCTATAAGTTTATAACACAGATTAATAATTGATTTGTTGAAATTTGGTTTTTAAAACATGCCTTATTATTACTCTTAAATTTAAGAGTTCATGGAATGCTGTTATTTGTTTTTTTAGTTTGAAAAATGGTGAAAATTACTAATTCTTCAGTAAAATAAATAGATAACAAATATTCTTAAAAACAAATCTACTATAACCGATTAATAATTTGATTTATCAAAAAACCCAAAAAAGTGTTATATTTGAATTTTAATTGTTATAACATTATTGTAAAAACTGAGAACAATTATAAGTTTAAACGGACAATTAAAAAAGTGTACTCACCTAGTAAGATAACTGTACAATATATTCATAAACATAAAATTACAATATATATATATAATGTTTGAATAAATAGAAAAAATTAATCAAAAAGACTGTTTAATACAAGATTTCTTTTGACAATAAAAGAATATTGATAAATTTAAAAAATCATTAGAATAACCATTATATGCGTAATACATAAAACCATTGCTATTAACAAGATAATTGTTTGTTGCAAGGTTTGTTAAAAAGTCTTATTTTGGATTTGTCACTTCATTTGTGAATATGAATTGATATAGACCATTACTTCCTGTCTATTCGATAGTATGTACAAGTTATTAGTTCAAAATATGAGCCAAAATTGAACAAAAATAGTTCAAAATTGACTTTATTAGATGCAAAATAGGCCTTATTTTTCTTTCAGAACTGAATCGGAAATAAATGGTTGATAAATTGGAATAATTAAAAAAACTTTATCTCTTGCGATTAAACAAAAACGTTATAACACAAGACTATTTGTTTCTATAAGAAGTTCTGATATTGGCTCTGAACTTTCAAAATTAAATTTGATTGCAAAATATCTTAATCATGATTTAAAATTTTATTTTTATCATTTTTTATGACCTTAGCGCTATTTATTCGTACTTTAGATTTAATATATATTCTTTAAGAAGATAAATATTAACGCTGCTTATTGCTTATAAAAGATGTCAGTAAAATCTTTTTAATTATTCAATTATAATTTTTTTGCCTAACAATGAGAAGAGTGTACGTAATACTTGTTCCGAATTCGGCATTGATGAATAGTAAGCAACTTCAAACCATTTCGAATGTGCATCAACAATGACTAACCAAATCTTGCCGAAGATTGGACCGCATAAATCTATATGTAGGCGTTGCCATGAACGCTCAGGATACGACCAGGGATGAACAGGAACTTTAGCTGGTGACGACTGAACTTGTGTAGTGTATGCACAAGCAGTATTGGCACTGCGGTACTGGACTCCTGTTTTAAAACAGGAGTCTTTACCGACAGTGGAAGAATACTTCGTGGTCTTACCACAAGAACCACGAGAATACACCACAATTTTCACGTAATTGAAAATAGCAAAACAGTATGTAAAGTAATGCTATAATAGGATTAAATAAAACGACTGCTGTTGACTACTGAAACTACTTTAATGAAAAGTGTATAATAATGTTAAGTATAATACACGTGAATGACTAATAAGCATAATGACTAATATGAAAAAAAGTATAAGTAATATAAAGTTAACATATAAGTAATCGAAAGTACGGGTATACATATAGTAGTAGTGACTAGGGTTCACATACACTACAATTTAATAATCTATTTGGCTGGTTTTCATTTCTATATAGTGTTTTTCCAGGTTTTCATGTCACAAATTCAACAAAAGAAACATCGTAATCCCCATCAAAAGCTTATATAATAATGCTGTTCTATAAATCAGATCCAGTGTTATCATTTTGATATGACCTTGATTTGCTTGATAGTTTAATAAAAAATGGGTTTGCCTTATTATCTTTAGTTAAGTTACGGAGTCTCAATTGGAGTTGCAGAGTATATTTAGCTTTAAAAAATACCTTAATTATAATAAGAAATATTTCAAAATCCATTTATTAGAATAAAAAATCGGTAAAATGCCTTAATAACAATAAGAATTTGGTAAAATCCCTTTATTAAAATAAAAATCAATATCTCTTAATTAGAATAAAATTTAGGTCAAAATCCCTTTATTAAAATAAGAAATGTGTAAAATCCCTTAATTAGAATGAGAATTTGATAAAATGTCTTTATTAAAGTAAAGCTCAAAATCCCTCAATTAGAATAAGAGTGCGAAAAGATAGACGTACAAACGTACGGACAGACATACCCATATCCAAATATCTTTGAAAGTCTGATAAAAAAATACATCTAACCATGTGCATAAAATGTATTTATTTCAAATTTTTTAAAACTTATGATCATATGTATTAAAACATGAGTATTAAACATACAAAAAACACTATTAAATGTTTGAAACTTTTATAAGAGCTTTATTTCAAAGACTATTTTATGCAATTAGATATGTACTATTTAGTTAAAATTCAAAATTCTGAGATAAATATCAATATAAAAATTGTAATATTATCATATAATTTGCAAAAATCTGTAATTATGTATTAACGGAATTTGGAAACTTGTACAAAAAGATAAATTATTAATTACAAATAATCTCAATTTGCCAGCTTAATTGACAAAGAATATTTTTTAATTAAGTGTATAGCAAAAATGAAATTGAATTTTTTAACATTTACATTGTTTAAAGCAATATAAAGCTAATTTCATTTATTGAAAAATAATAGCGACTCTAATCGAACCCGTTAAAAAAAGTTTTAAAATATAATGAAATGAAAAAAATTAATAATAAACTTAATTGAAAAAGAAAACAATATTATTAAAAATTAATAAATACAAAATCATAATGAAAATAACACAATCCAGTTAATTTAGTTAAGTTGTTTAAAAAATATTTTTAGAAACAGTAACGTAATATTTACTTTTATAAAGAATACAATATGTAAGGTTTTCCTAATTCATAGTGGATAAGGGTATTATTTCGATTATTAATTTTTTCTGGATTATTAAGAATAATAGATATTATAGCATAATAGCGTATTGTATAGAAATGTGGGCTTGCCAGCGTTATCAAGCCTACACATCCTGTTTATATCAAATGATCAAAAAAATTAATACTACGCATCAAAAAAATCTGTTTATTAACGTTTGCTTTGCAATAGTATGTAGTATATAGTATAGGTTAGCATAACTAACAGTATAGGAATTTCATTATGTATTGTTAAATGGGTGTAAAAATAGTTTTTAGTATTGTTAATCTTATGTAATTGAAGAGAGAGTTAATTCTCGTTGGAGATCTTTGCCGCACATATCAAACAGGTTGTTAAAGAGTCTGTACGCAACATTCACTCTATGGCCAAATAACTCTCAACTCAATTACGTTTTCGCCGTTTTTATGTTCAATGTATTAGTGTTTAGTGTCTACAACTCTAGAACTCGAAAGCATAAAACTCTTTTTTGTGCAACTAAAACAACGATAACGAAACTTCTTTTGATAGCTATGATGTGATCCATTATTATGATGTAATGCGAACAAAAAATAACAGTATTACTAGCGATTGTTTTAAATATTTAGTTTCAACCATTTCGTTTTTCATCAAAAATCTGAACCTAATTTTGCCTTTATTTTACTTTCCATTTACACAATCGTTTGTGTTATGTTGTGTGAATTTGACACCAATTTTTTGACAATTTTTTCATAAGTCAAAAAATAAATACAAGCTATATAGCGATTATTCTGTATGTGTTAATTAAACTATCGATGAACTATTTATTTTATTAACAAAACATTTGAGCAAAACTTATTTTAAAAGACAGCTTTTATTCATTGATACCGTTTATTAATATTATTTTCACTACAAAAATAAAAACAATTGTTTTAGTAGTTTAAAAGGTTTTTGATGATACCATCAATTAAATAAAAAAGAAATCTATGATTTGTTGATAAATGATAGATAAAAAATTATTACACTTACTAACAGTAACACGTGACAAAGTTACTATCATTGCAATTCGATTTCGATTATCATACAATCAAAGAATGTGGTCGCAAAAATATTAAAATTACTTGTAATTCTAAACTAATTCGAGCGATGTAATTTTTAGGTAAAAAAAGTCAAAAAAATTTATTTAACTCTAACAAAATATGTATTTTAAAATTTTCAATAATGATTATCCAAGCTACTTAAATAATGTTTTGTTTATTTTATAATTGATATACAATATATAAATCACAGAATATTAGAATTGAGCTAATAAGTCCAAATCAATAATACAAATCTTTAAGGTATGTTTTAAAAACTTGTATTTTATGAAAGATTACAGTCGTTGATATTTTCATTATTTTATTGAAAAACAGTTACCATATTTTATGCATATTAGTAGGAGGCAGTGATGCACTTAGTGTGCAACTTTTCTGCAAAGTGGGAAAAAGCGCACTCATTCTAACGTTGCAACTTAATGTAGCAACTCTTTTTCACCAAACTCTAGACGAACGACTACCGTTAAAAAGTGTGCGATTTTTCACATTTTGAAGAAAAGTTGCATACTAACTGCATCACTCGTCTTAGGTCTACACAAGAAGTGTAAACGTAGAAATTATTATATGGCAAGCTTTTATGCTTTTCATAATTTTTCAAACTAAAGAGTGTGATATAACCCCAAAAAGTGAATAAATAATGAAAAGGTTAGTAAAATCATCCAATATACCAGGATTTCAAAAGTACAAATTGTATAACTAATCGATAGCAAATTAAAATTTAAAATCATAAGTACTTTATTTATTTCGAAACTATTTATAAAAACGTTGTAAGGAAAGAAATGTTTCATTTTTATTATAAAAATTAAATACTGTACATTATATTTGTAAATCGAACTTAAATGTTACACTTTAATTACTATTATACATTTTTTGCTCACATTCATGAAAAGAAAGCGAGATTTTGGATTTGACAATGTTTATCTGTCTTCTAGTCTGCCCGTTTTTTACTTTGTCTGCACTAACTCTTCGATTTCCTTTTTGCGGTTTGAAATCCAATCATCAGTAATACTGATTTTCTCTGCAGTACACAAAGGAGTTGTAATTAAAAATTACGCAGCATTGTAAATTTTTGCTGGACGGACTGATTAAAATTTGTAATGCTATTTAAAAATAATTTTGCTTTAAGCTTGATTTGGACTGTGTGAGTGTTGTCAAAAGATGGCGGTAGTAAGCACACAGAGGTGTCAATCGATACGGGTACGTTGACAATTTTGCCTTGAAGCCCATATTGTTTTTCAACTGCGAGGGGCTTTGTTTGCATGAAGAGTATTCGTGGCGAAATCATTCTTTCTTCAAGTGGCCTTATTATTTGGCGTTCATTTGGTATTTGAGTAAATATTAATCCATTATTCCAAAAAAATTTATAGCATTTTGTGACGGGGTATAAACAAGGTATATTACAGAAAACAATCTAATTAAATTTTATTAATAACTACTTCATTTTTTAAGAAATAATGATAGTTGAGTGGTAATAATGAATTGTTAATTATATAAGCTTTTTAAAACTAAAAATAACCTAATTGTTAATGTAATCCAAACATTTTCACAAATATATCTGTTGTTTTTGAAATAAATAACACTTAATGAACTGCACAATCACCAAAGTCTATGTTGTGTTATAGAGATTAAAATATAAATATTATTCACCCTGTTATCCTACAATTAGATTGTTTAGAACGTTATTACAATTTGTTGAGATTTTTATGCATTATTTTTAAGAAAGTTTATTTATTTTATATTGGGACCTCTATAAGTACGAATAGTTAAATTTTGATAGTTTTTTAATCTAACTGCGAAAATTCGAGCTATTGGATTTGACATGTCCGTCTGTATGTCTATATGTGACTCTGGGTGTAGACTTTTTGTGAATTTTTTTTTGATTTTTTTATGATTTTTTTATGATTTTTTATGATTTTTTATGATTTTTTTCGATTTTATTTCAATTTTTTTGATTTTTTAAATTTTTTAAATTTTTTTATGGTTTTATATAACTTGACAACAATGTCATAAATGTTAATGTTTATTATATAAAAAATTAATCAATAGTTTTAAAATTTTTGAAAAAGTTTTAAATACATTGTTAAAACTCATCATTGTAAAAGTACTTGAGAG
>JAQIXJ010002458.1:0-15794 GCA_034700185.1 Phthiracarus laevigatus | reverse complement strand
AAAAATAATATAAACTAATGGGAACGAGCAAACGGAGAGAGCGAGCGACCATATACTAACTGAAATTAACTTTACAAAGTCAGATATCATAACCGTTATGGCCATATTTTAAAACTTTATATTAATAAATGGATTTTTTATAATTTTTCAGTTTTTAATTTTTAATTTTTAGCTCACTTTTTTTAAAAGGCGAGCTTATGGATTTGACAATGTCTGTATGTCCGTCCGTCTGTCTGTACGTTCGCAGTCTTATATAAATAAAGCCATTTCAACTAATATATTAATAAATGGATTAGGCATTATGCCGTCTTAACAATTAATATATTTGTGACAAAGAATGCATCTAAAAAAGTGAGCTCTATGAATGTGTCGTTCTTGTTTATTCTTTATTATTAATAACTAGATTTTGATACGATAGTACTGTAATAAAGCGCACGCTCAACGTGCTGAAACGTGATCAGCGCTTCAATAATGTATAAGTGATCTGACTTCGCGTTTACAATAATTAAATAAAGCTTCGCGTAATTATAATGAAATGTTTTATTAAGATGAAACAAAAATATTATACAAAATAGTTTTGATAAAAACTGTTTGATAGCCTAATGACGGTTATAAAACGATTAATAAAATCCTGGCAAACTAACATAAAGACTAACTACTGGGTTTTGGTTTGTATACCCAACAAGAATTCGCGCGTCGCGAGACATCGCACCACTTATTACGAGAATCAAAAGTAGGTTTCGATCACCTCATGATCTTAGTAAGAGTTTAACAAACTAGAGATAGTTTGATAAATGCTAGAATTTATTCAATTCTTCTGTATTACATATCAAATCATATTGCTATTCCTGATAGTGTTAATATACTAAAGAGTACAACTGTTGAAGCCATCTCCAACAGAATTGGCATGTCTTTACACATGAAATTATATTAATGATAAGATAACTTAATGGTGATTATAGAAATATTATTTAATCAAAATTAGCAAAGTTCAATTTGTTGATAATAGTTGAAATTTAAAAGATTAAAATTTAAGTCTAAGAAAAAAGACACGCGATTGACTTAAGTTTTTCGAATTTACTTCTGTAATATGTTTCGGAGAATTCGTTAAACCAAAAGCTAATTAAGGAAAACAAACAACAGCTTAATAAGGAAAAAAGATGAAGGAAATAACAAAACAGCAATATTTTTTGTGGGCAATTTATTCGTTGACATAATTCGATCACATACATTGTCAGCCACCAGTGGATATGTTGATTTCTCCTAATCTGCTGTTGGCTATCCAAACTTATTCTAAAATTACATTCTTATTTTTAAATCCAACAAAATTTGAAATTAAACTGTGCTCTAAATACTTCATCACAAAAGTAATTATTCGTTTGGTGTTAAAGGCGTTATCCCATCATGCCTTGGTTTTGATCGCTATAAATCAAAAGGAAAAGAAAGCAAAAAACCAAATAAGACAATAAAAAAGCTAATGCCAAAAACATTTTAAGCTCAGAAAAAACTGGCGCCTCTAACAACCATAAACTTGCGATAATTTGTTAGCGACAACAACTCATTCAGAAATACTAATACTGAAGCGAATCAGATAGACACGAGAGAATAAAGCGAAGCTTCAGAAACAAGACCGGCTGCGTCGCAATGGTTTTAAAAGCTTAACGCCGTAAAACTAGGGTAATGACGTCCAACGTTTCTCAATTAACGCCAAACGCATGTAAAAATATCAATAGTAAAAGCATAAATATTATTAATTATAACTTTATTGAATAAAATTACATTTTCTACTTTTTAAATTTAATTTTAATTTTATATATTGTCTATATGGTTTTTCATTTTATTAATATCATAAATTGTATCACTTTCTGTTTAACGATGCAGGGTTTTAAAAACTAAACAAGTTTTCAAAAAAACCTTACCTAATCTAGACTAGACTATGCTAGACTAGACTAACAAAGAAATTGAGAGCAACAAGAATCGGAATGTTGTAAATAAAATAAACATTCTCGGCCATGTTTGGAAGTTCTGGCGTTTTTATTTATTCGTGGCTTACCAATTTGAACATTTACATTAAAAAACTATTTTTACTAATTGTTTTTCATTATAAGTTATTATTTTGAATTAATATTATTTATGTAAAAATAAGAATATTCTAACCTAGATTATCAGAAGTTGTTATAGGTGAAATACAAAATTCTACTATACTAGCTATACATTTTAATGATAGAATTTAATAAGCTATAATTTTTTAAAAGCAAATTCTACAAGTTTTCCTAGTTCAAGGTACGGTTTATTTCGGAATATCAAAATTTTTAATACAAAATCCGACTCGACTCTACCCGTACCCGACAAATATTGCAAATAAGAGAACAATAGTTTTATGAAAATTTTTTACATTTTTAGAATTACAACTTGATTTCTAACTAAATTAGTTTGGAATACTATGACTATTTTGAAATTAGCTAATATTTTTCTATTATAATTATTTAAAAATTTTGAATTTATTTAACAATAAAAAGAAGGGTAATCTGGTCTGGTTCAACACTAACCAGGGGCGATAAAAACTTGTCGTGTTCGGGTTCTTAAAAATTCTGTCAGTTTACTTTTCTGGGTTACATAGTGGTGAATGTTTTGAAGGCCTAACCTAAGATCTTTATTATAATGAGTATTAAAACTAAATATTGATTTCTTACTATAAAAATCTATAAAGCCTACGAATTACTCAAAAATAGGCGATTTTCGGAAATAAAAAACAGTAAAGATTTTTCTGAATTAATAATAAAAAATTCCAAATTTTTATAGCCTACAGCCTAAGATTAATGTTAGGGGGTATTAGACTGGCCAAAGGAAGCTTAGAGAATTTATTAGAGCTTAAGCTTACCAATAGTTCCAACCTGTCAGCCTAGAACCTGTCGTATAGGCTTAGGCTCAGCTTAAATTTTCATTTCTAATTAAATGCAATTTAAAATCTACATGGATTGGATCACATTCATTAAATAGTATTAGTTTAAGATTTATATTTGTTAACTGAACCTATCTGTTAATGAGACTGACCTTTACTTACCACTGTATGTACAAAACATTAAATGTTTGAAATAATAAAACTAATAATTCAAAGTTTTCAAACTATGAATTGAAGTCAAATATTAATATAATGGCTCGAATCATGTTTCACACAACACTAAAGTAAATACGAGTTAGCAGTGGGTCTAATTAACGAATACCATGTTTTTGTTCAATCGTTAATTTAATTAATTGTGATTTTATTTATTTTACCATATTTTTTGAGAAAATAATAAACGAAATAAAATGATTTATATTAATTAATAAAATCAATCAAACTTTTGGATAAACCTTTTTCAGATAATCTTAGTTTCTCTTCTCGCTCTCAATCATTCATTCTGATAATAAAATACCTGTTTATTACGGTATTAGTATGAATTTATAAACCATAAATGAATTCATAATTTTATTCGTTGAAGTTTTTATTTATGCATTGCATTAAAAAAATTGATGCCATTCTATAACTGGAATCAACTTTCCAATATCGAAAATCGATACATTGTGGCAAAATTTGGAAAGAATCCGTTCATTCGTAAGTTATAAATAATGCAAATTTTATGTTCATTATGTTACACTACGAGTTAGTGTTTGAACATTGCAAAGCAAAAGAATGGAGCAAAAGCAAAATTTGAGTAATCATAGCTAATTGTGCATCTCTTAAACATTTTAGCGGGTTATTGAACGCCCAAAAGTGTTTACGCCAACCAATGATTTTAAATTCGATAAAATTTTGTCAACACTTCGTCAGAAGCTCATCCAATAGATTCCATCTCAAACTTGGCTCATCTTATTAATAACATTATTTATCTTTTCTGCATTTCTTGATTTAAGATTTAATGGGTTTGTAGAGAGCGAGCGAATGAATATTTAATATCGAAATTTAAATTACAGAATATTTAAAACGATATCAGCTCGTTATTCTCATCGATCAATTATAGGATGAAGTGCTTATAATAATATTTCTATATACCGTATTATCATTTTAAATGCTAAATCAATGTTTACAAATCGTTAAGTCTAGAAATGAGGTGCACTCACACTCAAGTTCAATTATTTCCAACTAAAATCAATTTAAATAAATCGATTTTATGACCAAACAAGAAATTATAGTAAAATACGAATAAAAATAAATAAAGCCAAATATCTACTTGTTTTATAATATTTAATATTTATTATATTATTATATTTATTATTTATTGAAATTAATATTTTTAAAGAGGGCTTAAAACTTTGAAACATCTGTTATGACATATAATCAAAAACGTTCTATCGGTGAGTATAAACTTTAGCCTAAAATTAATCCACAATAATATTAAATTGCTAACACGTTATTCATTAAAACATTTTTCCATTGAAAATCAAATATAATAATGTTTTCGAGTTTAGATAATAATAAAGACTTTTAACGCTAATATTTAGTACATGTGACTTTTAATTGTTACTCAAAATTATTTTGTTTAAAATAGTGTTGTGTGTCTGCTAAAAACACCGAACAGAAACCTTAAATGTAATCATATTATCATAATAGGCCCCCATTTATTTTAATAAGATATCTTTTAATTACGCAAATATGCATTTTATAATGAATAATATTATGATATCATAATTTACATAATGAATGCCTATTTAAATGATTCAATGAAGGTTTGCTTTTGTTTTCGATTTTTAAAAATTCAATGAACAGAAACAATGCTCTAAAAGGTAAAAATTTCGTTTCATCGGTAGCGTTCGGTATACTATATACCAATTAACACACTGGTGAAAGAAAAAACAACTACACGCAAAGCTACAAATTATAACCAATTCCCATAACATGAATAAGCGATCAGAGAATGAGAAGAAGATAATAGCGTATGTTACAGTTCCATATCTTTAGTTTCGTCATCAGAAAAATCGCTCATTGAACTCTCATCGCTGTCCTCAGATTCATCGACTTGATCTCGCAGCGCATCCTCTGTTGCATATTTTTTAACGTACTCTAAAACAATAAAACAATAAAAAAAGAATTTCATATAAATTGTTGTGTAGGAATATAAGGTAAATGACTTTAGCGAGAATAAAGTGTCGTCAACAACGATCAATTAATTATCAATTTATAGAGATTACCATTACCTTGTACTTTACGTTTATATTCTTCAGGTTTATGCAAATACATGGCAGCGGCGTCACCATTCAATGGATCGATGGGATTCGGGTAAGTGAGTAATTGAGGTAAAAATGATTCAAAAATGTTGGAAAGATCGTACAACGCTGTCCACGCTTGATTTATTACGTCCAAGCATACCGTTCCCGATCTATAACATACATGTATATCGTTAACAAATACAACACAATAATATACAGATCGATCGAAATCGGACGTACACTTCATCGATGTTCGGATGATATATTTTATTCATGAATCCAATGGACGGCGATTTGAATGGATATTTCTCGGGTAAGTCAACCCTTACTTTCCAGACACCGCCTTCATATGGAGCTAATCGTCATATGATCGCAGCACACAAACAAAAAAGAAATAATATGCTAAGTAAGCACAGCGAACATAGCATTTTTAGCATTAAAAGTCATCGCAAACAATAAATAGATTGTTTGCTTTTTTTTGTTTCTACAGATCATGGGTTACTTTTAATAATCACGTGATAATCAATTATGAGAGAAAGAAATACGAATATAGTAAAAAAAAAGAGTAAGAGTAATATATAGGGTTAAAGCAAAAAATAAAGTTACACTTACTTCCTTTGGGACCATAGAATTTGACGCAAAACTCATTAAGACCTCCCAGTATCGTCACCTCATGTTTCGATTCAATACTGAATAACAAAAATGTTTTTTGTCCAACAATTAATTAAAAAACCGAAAAATTGGTTAATAATACCAACAAAAAACCGAACGAATTGATAGGCAATTGGTTATTGAGGCAAACCTTCGCTCATTATATTAAACACAAGGACAATAAAAGGTTCAAATTAATTATACGTATATTACAATATAATAGAGTACAGTATTTTAGGAGTGCTTTCAATACCATTGCGAATCAGTTTTTTCTTTTCATTGAAGTCAAGGGCAATCAAATTTAAGTAATAAAATGATTATATAGTGTTATATATTCATTGATATTATGAAATGGACATACAGTTTGAGTACATCTGTGTCCATACGACGCTTTCCTGCATATGGTGAAGACATTGCACCACCGATTATAGTTTGCCAAACCTATCAAACCCAACGATTCCGCTGCCACTAAACGATTAGCGTTTAAGTAGAATCTGTTGCCAATCAAATGGATTTGAAACGAAATGGTTTTTGTTGGTTAAAGGTATTAAACAAAGTGATCAGCGATGACGTCAAGTTTCATATGATTTTAGTGGATGGCTGTGAAATTGAAGTGAGTTTGTTATGTGTGACTCTGACTCTCCACACACATACACACACACAGCACACACACACTACACTGTTAGCAACAAAACCCAATATGAGGTCACGCCTAACATATAACCAAAAACATAACACTATTTGACACCATTTAACTCTTTTTATACTATTTTAATAACCGTTTGGTATAACGATTGCATGAGTTAACCAATCAATTAATACACAAATCGATACTTGCAGTAATGATGGGTTGAATAGCAATAGATTGGATTTAACTCATTTACCAGAGAGTGAACTGACAAACATAAGACGTATGAATCGTAGACTCACTACATTTAAATGCCCTTAAACATACTAACTGTATGTGCGGGTATATATGCGCTCGTATTCACGTGATCGTTGATTTGCGAGATGCTCATTGCATATAACATAATGTCACGTGTATTCATACAGCTTTATGCCGTAATGAGCGCTACGCTGTTCATGATTATAGTCTCCGCCCATTTATTCACTGTCAGCTGTGAGAGAGAGCGCACACACATACTGCAGAGCAGCTGCTAAATGCTTAACTATTACCCAACAGTGAGCGAACGAATATTTCTGGGTAAAGCTGGGGCTGTTTGTAAACAAAAGCGTTCAACGAAGCTATGCGTGCAAATATTGTAAAATGCACAATAGAGATGATATGCGAAACGCTATCGATAACCATTTTACTTTTAAAAAAACCTGTAACTAACTATTGCTTTTGCATCGCTTTATTACTGCGTTAATGATCTCGCATTCTCATCAAAAAACTTTTTTTTTGTTTCTAATTTATTTAAATATGTTTCTTACTTTTCATTCCGTGTTTATTGTTTGTAATTACCTGCGCAATGATTTATAATAATACATAACTATTAATTCTATTAATGCGATCGTAATAAAAATTAATGACTTGGGAATAATACGCAAACGTTTTTTTCTCTCAATTTATTTATACGCCATTACAACCGCAATTTATATACGAGAAGATATTATATTAATAATTGATTTGTTATATTTATATATATATATATTTTGTTACGCTAATGAAATACGATACGACTGTTTTAAAGGTTTCATTTAGTAGAGAAAATAAAACGCTTTCCGATAAATATTAATGAGATAAAAAAATAAGTCTTCCATCGAAATGTAGAAATTACAAAAGTATTAACTGTAAAATGATATATATTTTTTTAGTTCACTTAAATTATATTAAAAACGATAAATTTATTTTTATTTATTTATTTGCGCAGATTATTTTGTTATGATTAAAGTCCGATTAGTGGATGCGATGATTAAATTAATATGCGATCGAAATGAACGATAAACGTAAATAGTATAAAAAAGTTATTAACTTATATTTGAAATACGACACAATGGTGTTCGCTGTTTTCGATTAAATAACATGCGTTCTATTTCGATCACGCGTTAAATAAGTCTAACTCTACGCATTTTTTTAGTTTCATTCATCTACAGTTAAATTATGGTAAAACTTTATCTTAATTAAGCGTAAGTATTTTTCTAAAAATGTCTGTCTTGAAAGTTAATTTTTAAAACATGAATAATTATATGATAAACGCAGAAACAGTGTAATTATTGATTTAAACTTTTAATTTTGAACGAAACAAATTACGATTAATAGAATAATTGCAAGTTTAACAAAGTTGCCATTCGCTACAATCAACACTTAACTCGGGCTCAACCAAATCAATAATACTCATGCCTAATGTATGTGTTTGCATGTTATAAAAAAATAATTTATAAGCTTATTCAACATATTTATCAAAAAAAAATTATCAGTATTATTGTTCCGCTTTTCAACATAATATGCAGTATAGTATATCTGTATTAGTTTTTTTAAAATCTGATTCATTCGATGAAATCATAATTTTCTCGTTAATTGAACGTTTTATGTGCCCATATTTTTCCTATTTTAGCCATACCTGTAGCGTTTATAATTATATAGCAAATCATCGATAAAAAATAATCATTATTATGTAAATTAGAAAAATCTTAGCATTAAATTTACACCATTTTTTGTAATAATGATTAATAATTTTCAATTTGGTTCCAATTTCTGGAAGATTCTTATAGTTCAGTATTTGGTACTTAGAAAAACAATACACATTTGTAACGGTAGTTTTATTTTTATAAAATTAAAATTTTATTCGAAAAATACAACTACTATGATATTCTATATTTTCGATAAAAAAAATGAAGGAAAAAATTAATGTCAGTTTAGATTTGATAACAAATAAGTTTAAAATGTTAATTAAATAGCTTTACATAAATAGTAACTTTTTATGATCATTTTATTACTAAAATCATATGGAAAAGAATACTCACTAAAAAAACTGTATAATTTCAAAATAATAGAAAATAAATCGAAAAAATCGGAATTTCTATGAAATAAAATTCATAATAATCTTAGTCATCAGTCGTCAAAATTTAAATATCAATCAATTTTTTTTAAATATCGGAACAAAATAAATAACGCGTGAAATAAATGTAATGATAAAAATTTCGGAAAACAAAAACTACTGGCGATACCAAATGCAGACCAGATTCAAATTAGTGCAGCCAACGATATATTTCAGATCCGGACTTATTGCCACCGCGTTTATTATAACGAACTTGTTATCGTCGATCACATATTTATTGTCCTGAAGTATATTATCGATCGCAGGCCAGTCTACGATGTAATCGGGATCTCCTATTTCATTGGTTTTCTGATACGACCCGAATTTTCCGGTATTATACAAATACATTTGACCATTTGGCGCACCGCTCGCTAATAACCCGTTTTGTGCTAATAATCAAATTACAATTATTTGGTTAAATAAGATTTGCGATAAATATAATAATTTGGGAGAAATAGAGATACTTGTTAAGAATTAATTTTAAATTAAGAAAGAAACCAAAACATTTACCTGACATATAAATATAAGGATATTTAGTGTCATTATACCAATTCAACTGAAACTTTTGCACTTTCGACAGCGATATTTGCTTCTTCGACGAATTCGTCGAATTATTCGCCTTAATCTCATCGATTGCAGACTTCAGATCAATAACAGTAATAAATTTAGTTTTGTACGCTCTGAGCGCGAGAGTATTTGGATCGTCGGGTATAATAACCAAACCATCGACCATTTGGTGGCCTTTCGGGAAACACAACGAACCCAAACTTAACCGATTACTATCGCCCGATATATCACACCAGAAGATTACACCCTTAAAACCCGAAACGATAACGCAATCGTGTTCTATAGAGTGGCATAAACTCAATAATGGCGAACGCGTTTCAACCGTTTTAAGTAGTTTTGATTGGTTTGGCGCGTTTGCGGATATACGCCACAGTTTAATCTTTCCGTCGTAACTAATGCTGAATAAAAGGTACGGATCTTTTTTGTGGAAGAGTAACGCATTGATTTGGTCGTCGTGTGCGTCAATCCGTTCGTAACACGACAGCTCTTTAGTGAACATCAACAGTATCTGTCGTTTGCCTCCGACCGCTAATATTATCTTCTCGTCTGCGGCGCACGTGTTTGGGTCGCCAACGCATTCGTTCGGCAATACATTCCACGCCAGCGAAACGAATTCCTCGCTCTTGTCGTCGTCGATGAACCGCGAGATCACGTTTTTGGTGTTATCCGCATTCTTCACGTCCAGAATGCAAACCGAATTACCGCCACACGTGGCCACGAATTCCGATCCGTTCGACATTCGGGATTGCGGTTGAAATGTTGCCGACCATATCGATGTCTGGTTATCGAACGCGTCTATAGATATCAAATATTTAGTTTCAATAACAATCTGTCAAATAATTTACTATTACCGTTATTTTTGCAGTGACATCGAATGAAAAGTTTTGGCAAATAGTTAAGCGTTTTATCGAAATTGTGTCGAATATTAGTATAGTTGCCATTATCGCTATTATCATCATTATTATTATTTGCGAACTGTTTGGAGGTTTTACGCAATTTCTTATTACTGCGATTGCATTTGTCGCTGTGTTCGCATCGCGAATCGTCGCTTAATTCGCTCATAATCGATATAAATGAGTTTGGAATAAATCAAATAAATATGAGTTATCTGTTGGTTTGTGTGTCACACGTAAATCATATAAATCATAGTCGTATTCATATGTCTAACAAAACTGCCGCCACATGTTATCGCTCTATGAGCGTGTGTCACGTGATTCAATCACTCGATTTTATAATACATAAGTAATATTCCTTATTCTATTTACATATTATATTGATTTTTGGATTTTTGAATTTTTGAATTTTTGACCAAATGTGTACGGGTATTCTGTTGTGTGTATGTAATTTAATTTTGTTGTCTTTAACCATAAGATTATCAATAAAAATTAATGAAAATTACTTTCAAATTAATTTATGATCGATTTAAATAAATAAATTTTAAGTTCAAGTTATGAAATTGAATTAAATTTTTTAATTGAAAATAACTTTTTATAAGTTTGGGACAAAAATAATAATTCAGTTTTGGATTTGGTTTCAATATTAAAAGTTATAGTAAAGTATCATTCAAAAAACTTTTTATCAAACATACTATGTAACGAGTTGTGAGACAAAAAAAATAGCAAACCTGTAAATGATGTAACAGTTGTGATTTATTGCTAACTTAATGCACATTAGCTTAATAATCTTAAGTCATGGATTATACTATTAAATTGTTAAATTTCTTGTTGCTCGATATCTTTTCCGACTCAACCCATCCACATCGAGCCTAATTAAAACCCGATCTCCAACTTTCGAATATTTGACCCGCGATTGGCATTTCATACCCATTTACTAACCTAGTTTGGATAATTACAAAAATTATCGCAAATTTTAGGTCAGAATACCAATTAAACAATTTATGTTTAATGTGAAAATAATTTAAAATTTTTTATTTTCTAAAGCGTTTTATTAGCATAAAATTAAAGATAACCTGTCGGGTAAATCAGTTCGGTTTTTTCAAGTACTCGATGCGGCTCGGGTTAAAAAAACTCATTATTGATAGACAATTTTAGTTTTGTAAATTAATTAAAATCAATATAGTTTTTGACTTTATAAAACATTAAATATATTACGAATAACTTCGGTTTAACAAGTTATGATCATTTGCCAACTTTAATACACACACTGAATGTACTCTTTCTTACTGGTATACGCAATACAGAATGTGCACGTTGTTTACAAAAGTTTGACTGTAGAATCGTAATCATAACGTTAACGTTTTACGTATTTATTACAGCGTTTCCATTCGAAATATTTTATAATTTTCGCATATCATATCATTGAAAAAAATTCGTGAATTATTTTTGCAAAAATGGTTCGCACGTTCGAAGAAGAGTTGAAATTTCTGGAGAAAAACAACAATTATTGGTTGATTAAAAAAGGATTCGTTCCCAACATGAAAGTATGTTAACGATTGTTTGATTATCTAAATCGTAATGATTGCAATAATTTGATGGATAGGTTGAAGGCATATTCTACGTGAACGAACACTTAGAGAAGTTAATGCTGGAAGAGTTGCGGACGTCGTGTCGCGGTTCAGGTGTGGGAGGATTTCTGCCGGGAGTCAAGCAGATCGCGAATGTGGCCGCACTTCCAGGCATTGTTGGACGTTCTATAGGTCTGCCAGACGTTCATTCCGGTTATGGTTTTGCCATCGGAAATATGGCGGCATTCGATATGGACGATCCATTAGCCATCGTATCGCCCGGTGGTGTCGGCTTTGACATCAATTGCGGCGTAAGACTACTCAGAACTAATTTGTTCGAGAAAGACGTTCAACCCGTTAAGGAACAGTTGGCGCAGAGTCTGTTCGATCACATCCCTGTTGGCGTCGGCTCTAAGGGTATAATACCGATGAACGCCAAAGATCTGGAAGAAGCGCTCGAAATGGGAATGGATTGGTCTTTGCGTGAGGGATACGCGTGGGCTGAAGATAAGGAACATTGCGAGGAATATGGACGTATGCTGAACGCTGATCCCAGCAAAGTGTCCATGAAAGCCAAGAAGAGAGGTTTGCCTCAATTGGGAACTCTGGGCGCTGGCAATCATTATGCGGAGATACAGGTTGTCGATGAGATTTTTGACAAACAAAACGCGGCTAAAATGGGTGTGGAGAGCAAAGGCCAGGTTTGCGTAATGATTCACAGCGGCAGTCGTGGCTTTGGTCATCAAGTAGCCACTGATGCGCTTCTCCTTATGGAAAAAGCGATGAAACGCGATAAAATTGAAGTGAATGACAGGCAACTGGCGTGCGCTAGAATTCACTCGCAAGAGGGACAGGACTATCTCAAAGCCATGTCCGCTGCGGCCAACTTTGCGTGGGTTAATAGGAGTTCCATGACCTTTCTTAGCAGACAAGCGTTCGCTAAAATTTTTAATTCAACTCCCGATGATTTGGATATGCACGTGATTTATGACGTGTCCCATAATATTGCCAAAATAGAGCAACATTTGGTCGATAATAAGCCGAAAACCTTATTAGTACATCGAAAAGGCTCGACGCGAGCGTTTCCACCGCATCATCCGCTTATACCTGTCGACTATCAGGTATTTAAACTTTCATTTCAAAAAAACACGGATGTAATATATGATATAGCAAAGTGCATTTTTTAAAAGTTAAAATTTTATAAATTTTAATTTTTAAACAATTAACGAAATTGTTTAAGTTATAAATATTCGGTATTCAATGTCTAATTACGGTAAATGTATATTATTATAATTGTTTTATGGATAGCTAACCGGTCAGCCAGTATTGATTGGCGGCACAATGGGAACGTGTAGCTACGTATTAACGGGTACCGAAACTGGTATGAAAGAAACATTTGGCACCACATGTCACGGCGCAGGCAGGGCTTTATCTCGAGCTAAATCAAGGAGAAATTTAGATTATCAGGACGTTTTGAATGATCTCGCGAATAAAGGCATTTCGATTAGAGTGGCGTCGCCTAAGTTAGTGATGGAAGAGGCGCCTGAATCTTACAAAAATGTTACCGATGTTGTTAACACTTGTCACGATGCGGGCATTAGTAAGAAATGTTTCAAACTCAGGCCAATCGCCGTAATTAAGGGTTAAATGTGTGTTTTCCCATATTTATTATATTTAAAGCGTTACATATTACATATTTTCAAATGAATTTTGTAATTTAATACCTGTTAATCAAATATTGTTGTAAGTTTGTAATAAAAGTTTTGTTTAAAGTTTTATTTTTATCTGCGCTATTATACTACTACTACTACCGTAATATGTATTATAAGATATGATATGTAGGGTAGTTAGAGATGAAAATTTAGGTGACAGGTTATAACTTATCCGAAGGCTTAGGTTACAAAATATTCCATATAGTAATTTTGTCTTTAAGCTCTTTGATTGTTGTTACGTTCGCGTCGAATAAATTAATCTCTGCAACAACAAACTACTAGGATTTTGAAAAAGTGCTTAAAAACGAAATTTCTATTTGCTTAGGCTTAGGCTTAGGCCAGATTATTTTTTCATTAGATCAGGTTAGACTCGATTTTTCTCAAAAGTTTTTAAATGATTATTTCAAAAGGATGAATGACTTTATTCGATGATTTTTTAATTGATCTTATTTACATTTTAAGAATTACGTCAATTACAACGAGCCTAGAGGTTAGCATGAGTCCGCGTATTTTTAGTGTAAGCTTACAGTAGGTATATAGTCACGTTTATATATACATTGTAGGCTTAGGCAGGGTGTCCCAGAGAGGCTGGAGGGGGTTAGCCACCCCCATAAATTCTCAAAAAGTTTAATTTAAGTTCAAGACAATCATATTAATGACGTTATACTTTTTTAGTATTAATAATGCATTAAATTAATTATTAAAGCGCGTGAATAAGAGTAAAACATAATTTTGTAATAAAAGTTGTTTAGTTTTTTCAAGTTTTGTTTTTATCTGCGCTAGTCGGTATTATACCGCTACGGTACTGTAGTGTATTTGACTAGTGAGAGTCGAACGTTGTAGGTTTACCAACGACTAGTAGGAATAGGGACAGTATAGGGCACGCGTTAACGCGTTACCTATACCTGTATTAATACAGAATAATAATTACTGAAGAGGAATTGTACCACCGAAGGTCAAGTGTACCACAATTACCAACAAAGTGAAAAGCATGTTATACATAGGAAATTATGTAATAAATAATAACGACTGGAAATAAGCACTGAATATCTTTAATGAGTTACTATACAATGAATTATAATAGCGATAATATAAATGAAGTGAATACTTGAGAAGCAGAAAACATACTGATGTATAAAACATCAATTAATAAGTAATATTGAAATATAAAGTAATGAATATATTAGTCATAGGCATTATGACTAATGAACTAATTATTTAACATTAAAGCAAGAAATTATGAGTAATTAGAAATAACTAGAAATGTAATTATGACTAGTGATGTGACGGGAGTTCACTTACACTACAGGTACTACTACTACCGTTTTGCGCCGCATTAGCCCCCATATGGGGGAAGTCGCGAGTCACGGTGAGGGGTAGGGGATAAGCTCGGTATATGTCCATAGCAACCAGTTGCCATAAAAATCGAATTTACCCCATGGGGTAAAAAGTGAGTTACGGTAGCATAAAAAAGTTTTGTACAAACTGTAAATTTTGCTTTTTAAACAGTTATTAAAATAAAAATCGTTTACTGAAAAGCATTGCGAGTCATTAATGCAATATTTAGGTATATCTTAAAAAATGGATAAATATTCAGAAATAAGTGATACTGATAATAGTGATTTAAGTCAAATACAAACAAAGGTTACGACAACTATAACAGCATCTTCTGACGTCGACAGTGAAATAGAAATTGTTTCACAATCAGCATTAAATGTTAAACAATTGAGTTCCGCTAAATCAAAATCCAAGTAAGAAACCACGTGTTCCGCGTTAACGCGGGCCACGGGTTTGTTTTGCCTAAATTTCTAAATTTACCAATTTATTCTCAGACGGGTATCATATTCATTAGCGTATAAAATGAATGTAATTAATTTCTACAAAAATGAAGGAAATAGTATTAAGAAAACTGCGAAAAAGTATAACATCGATCGAAAAACTTTAAGAGAATGGTTAGTAAAGGAGGAAAAACTTAAATCTGCGTGTGATGACAATACCATAGAAATAAGAAAAAGGAGATATCTTAAGCGAGAAAGTAAGCCTCTATTTCCAGAAATTGATAAACATGTGCTCAAAGTATTTCAAGAGAAACGGAAAAAAAGCATTACTGTTGATGGCGAAGATATTTGCGACGCTGCTATTGCTAAATATAATAATCTTTACAAAGATAGC
>JAQIXJ010002457.1:0-15797 GCA_034700185.1 Phthiracarus laevigatus | reverse complement strand
CTTCACATATAGTTCGAATTAAGTATATCTTTAGAAAAAATAAATCGTTAGTTAACGATTTTCAAGACCCTAGTTATTAGTTATTGTTTAATTAATATTAATTAAATTATACCTCCGTTTTTCAAGCGTGAAGAGTGTGTTCACTCGTGGAAGGACTAACCACTCAATCGGTGAGGTTTCGGTATTGGTGTCACATCACGACCACGTGTTAGGCGCGACTGGTATTCGTGTGCACACTTCATTGGTGGGTGTTAGTCATCGATATTGATTTGTGAATGTCCGATCCTCTAGAAAAGAGAGAGTTACTCGAAATTATACAATTTTTACTCGAGTAAATCGACGATTTCACCCTAATATTTACGGAAAGGTTTTTGGTTAATATAAAATGTCGGAATTAGATGCCGTTTATAAAAAAATTAAGGATTTAGAGAAGAACTTGATGACATACAATTATCAACATACCAAAGATCAGGATAAGATTACCACTTCAGACGGAGATTGCCGCTGATTCAGAACTCGTAAATAACTGGAAGTCATCTTATAACGAAATCGCGAGTCTTAGAGCTGATTTGACAACGTTTTTGGATCAGATTCGTAATCAATCCATAAGTGGTGGTGGCATTACTTCCATACAGAATTTAACGAGTCCACAGTTCAACCCTACGACTATTGCACAACAGCAACAGCAGTCTCAACAGCAACAGAAAACACAACAGCAGCAGCAGTCACAACAACAATAATCACAACAGCAAAATGTGTTTGCAACACTTGTTTCATTTTAGTAAAATGTATTATTCGTTTAACTACTTTATTAATTAAAAATTTCTAAGTTATCTAATGATTTAAAAATTAAACCTATTGGATGTATTATATATATGTTACAGTATTTATTATTAATATTAATGAAACATCATTATAATAGAGCAACTTATTGAAAAATATAACAATCAGTTAATCTTATTGAAAAATTAAATGATCCTATTTTTCCAAATGAAGCCCCAACACTATGGAATTCTTTATACATCAAATGGAAATTAGACAATTTATGGTTAGATTTGAAATTTGTCAATCTAAGACAAAAAGACTGGAAAACTTTTAAAATGTTTGTAGATTTATTCGAACTTTTCAATAACAAATTATATGAATTGAGTAAAGAAACTGAAATGACAGCTTTTAAAGAGTACTCATCAATCTCTTATTTAATTCACTAATTAAAAATTTTCAAGTATTAAGAAGTTGTAATTAAAAATTTTATTTCAAATTTAATGAAAGAAGTTGATATACTATTTGATTTTTTGTTAAACGCAAGTAAATTTAATTAAATAATACAGCCTTTATTGAGATTTTGATGGATTAGCTGTAGGCCAGTAATTATAAACCCTTTTATAAAATCTTAAAACCATTTTTTAAAAAGTTGATTCCATTTTTTGTAAAACAAAATTTATTTTTTACTAATATGTATTGATATTAATGTTTATGGTTAGTTTCAAAAATAAATACCATTCGTAAATAATTTATTTTGTGCAAAACTCAAAAAATCATGTTAAAAACTTAAAATTGAGGTATTGATGCAATATTTTATAATATTTTTAACGAAAAATCCAAAAATTTTATAAACCATATTTTCTTAAAGATTAGACTATAAGGTTTAATTTTATATGTATTTTATAAAAAATTAGTTGACTTTTTTATTAAAAAAAACTCGAGCAAAAATGTTCATTTTGATTTTTTGCCACCCCTGTAACATGGCTGACAGTAGATGTCCTAGTATGTAATTTTTAGTTATGTTGCACTAATAGCATAGCATTGTTGCACTTATTATTATATTGTACATATCTTTTGGTTTCTGGAAAATATTCCTCCAAATAAACCAACAATTTTCAGATTTGCACTCTCAGAATAAATATATGCTGGAAAATAAAATCTCTGATCGAAAAATAACAGTTTTGTTAGAGATATATAATAATATTTTATTACTTGGAAATAAAATAGAAAAAAGTTCTATAAATATTAAATTTCTATTGCGAATTTTTTTTATGAAAATTAAAGGAATGAAAGTATATAGATGGAACTATTATGCAACCGTTTTATATTATTTAATTTTGCAAATTTAAAATTAATTAATTGTCTTTCGTGCTTAATTATTGCATTTTTTGCAGGCGTTTCAATAGTTTGTAAAGCCACAAACTTTAATATTATAGTTGATAAAATATAAAAAAGATTAATTATAAAAAATTAACGTGCGGACAGATGGACGGAAAAAGTCCGAAATCCATATATGTGTCTCTGCAAAGCTAACAAAAAAGTCACAACAAAACTCGTAAATGAAAAGAATTTAAAAAATTTCTAAGCCTCTAAAGAGAAAATAATATGTTATTGAGTAGCTCTTATAAGACCATTCATGCCAAATTTTAATTATGCTCGAACTTATATTATTATAAAAAGTTAAATTAAGCTAATATATTACAGTTTTGAACACTTTATTTTTAAAACTTTAATTTAGTTTTCTTTTATAATTAATTTAATACTAAGTATTATTTATTTATATTAGATGCCTTCTTTCTTTTCAATTTTATTATAGGTTTAACTCATTTGATTTATTTAAAAATAAATACTTTTAATTTTATATTTATCTTTCATTATAAGTTTGCTTTTGGATTTAAAATAAGTCCGTGTCTGTCGTCTCTCTTTGTGTCTTTCTGTCACTATTGTTGTCTTTAATATATTTTTTCAAATTTGAAGCTCAATAAATTCTGGATAAATGACCAAAAATGCGGCATATTTTGTCAAAATTTTTATTAATGTATACAAAACATGGCTTAATTTGTATCAAAAATGAGTATGATCAAATCAGTTACTTATTATACTAAAACACGTTGTTACTCTCGTTTAATTGTGTTTCTATGAAATTTTGATATTAATACATCGACAGATAACTTAATAAGGAAAATATCTAACCTAAATACTGGATGAATTACAATATTTTAGCTCACTTTCAGTCAGATATTGGATTTGACATGTCTATATGTATGTTTGTGACTTATTAGACATTTTTAACTCTAGATTGGGTTAAAATTGGCTTCCATAGGGGCAAAATAGGGCATTAATTTTTCAAAAATGACTAACAATAGGGCAATAATAGTCGAATCGGACACATAATCAGGTAACGAATAGTTATTATCGGGGAAAATATGAGTAAATTTTGATAACACGCGTCTTAACAAACTAAATCACTTTGCGGAACGCGCCAAATTGTGTCTATAAGAACAGTTTTGATGTTACCTCGTCGACAGCTAAAATAATAACGAATAAAATTATCCTAAACACTGACTGAAATACTATATATAACAATTTTTAAAAGTACATAAAAATAATTACCGAAATAATATAAAAGAAAACATTTCATTAGCAAAATTAAACTTATTTTGGTATTTATTTTCAATATATAATTATTATAACGCTCTTATATTAAACTATTTTGCGCATACAAGAATCTATTAATTGTAACTATTTTTACCTAATCTTTAAAATTATTTAAGAGATCTTAACGATTTTTGTCGGATTTTAACTATATTTGCCGCTTAATATCTATAAATTAATATAAAATGGGAATCTCCAGACACAAATTTTGAATATTAAAATCTAAAAATGTGAGCTCCAGATTACATTTTGACACAAATTTGATGTTTTTGACGTTATTTATTTACCCTTTATAAACTGAATATCAATTTTTAATATACGAAATCGGTAAAATCCCTATAATAAAGTAAAGATAAAATAACTTAATTAACATTAAAGTGCGGACTGACAAGCACAAGACAAAACGCACGAGCATAGTAAAATTCATAAATCTGGCAGTAAAATAAAAAAATCACGAGTTAATGAATTTCTTCAATTTTTAACTTTTGTGTACGACTAAATTAAAAAAATTTATTTTTTTAACAATACAGATATAGAGGAGGCAAGAAATGTAACCGTAGCCTTGATAGTGCTAAATGAAAATGCTTTGTATCGATTAATATTTTTAATTATTTTAAAACATTCTTATAAATAGTACTTCACCTATTAATTATGATATTTTCGTTCATTATTTGTTTAGCTTTCGACGAGATTACATCAAACTGTTCATACAGGCACAAAAAGGTGTGTGTCATAACGTTTTATTATAATTATTAAGACTTTTGAGACCAAAAATGCAGAACTCATATTTGCAATGATACTATCAATTTGTGAAAAGTTCAAATTTTGCCCCAATTTTAAGTCATTTTTGACCAAAATTTAGCCCTATTCTGCTACAATTAAAGCCATATTTTGCCGCAATTTTGTTCATTTTTACATCAATTATGTGAACTAAAATTTTAAATGCTATACAACCATCCAGCCATACGTACATGTCAAATCCAATAGCTGACTTTTACAAAGTGAGCTAAACAAGCTTTGTTACGCAATAAAATAGATATAAAACTATTAAATAGCCGCCTGAACGGCGTCCTAACTTTATGTTAAGCAACATATCTTGCCTCCTGAATCTTTTTTATACAACATCTTACATTCCATTTTACATAAATATAAATCCGGGTAACAAACAACCAACATAATAAAACAAAGTTAGTTTACATTTACATTATGACTCTTTTATTTTTTATTGGTTATCTCTTAGACTTGATAAATCTCTATTAACTACAAAACACTATTTATGAGATGCATCCGAAACCTAAATAGCATTTTGTTTGAAAGTTTTAATTAACACAAGACATACAAATGGAAAGTAATTTATTTGTTTATTCTCTAATTTGGTCATCACTTACAGAATTAGAGAGCGATACGATCAGAAAGAATGAATTATTAAGTTTAATTCTCAATTATCTGAAGCAACAAAGTAAAGACATCACTAATTTATTTGATGGTAGCATAGATGAAATCGAGGCGAAGTGTAAAGAACTATATGACAGTTACAAAATGTGTTACGAAAATTCAAGAAACGTTAACCAATTATTACAACTTGGTAGATATGAAAAGGAATTTAGTGATTGCGAACTCATTGGTAAAGGAGGTTTTGGTCACGTTTATAAAGCTAAAAATAAATTAGACAATAAGTATTACGCGCTTAAGAGCGTAAGAGTTATGGGTATGTAATATATGTTTTATATTATACAATTGAATTAAATATTTAATAATATATTTCGGAATTATGATATGTTAGATAACATTGAAGGAGACATGGAAAAGACACTAAAAGAAGTTAATATTTGGTCAAAACTAGAGAGCGAATACGTCGTACAATACAAGTGTGCGTGGTTTGAGAATAAGGTCTATAAGTATGATTACAGGTACGATGAAGACGATAGTATGTTAAACGACTCTTCAAATAATTTTAATTATACTCCAAATCGTACGCTATTTATTCAAATGGAATTATGCGAAACCACTTTAGATAAAATAACTAAAGAAATTAATAAAGAATTAAAACAAAGCGAAAAAAATGGTTTAACAGCTGTTGGCTTTTATATAACGTGTCAATTATTTTTAGAAATCGTGTCTGCCGTCAATTATCTTCATTCATTAACTCCGCCTCTAATACATAGAGATATTAAGCCACAAAATCTTCTAATTAAACAGCATTCAAATGGTAATAAATTTGTTAAGATCTCTGATTTTGGTTTAACAACAACACACGAACAGACATCGATGACACACACATCGAAAATCGGTACAATAGATTTTACTGCTCCTGAGGTATTACAGGGAAGAGTGTACGATGAAATGTCAGATGTATATAGCATTGGAGCTGTGATGTCAAACATGTTTCTCATTAAGAAAGAAACGTAAGTTAGCTAAATTTTTATTGCTTTTTTATCACAACAATTTATTATCGAGTATTTATAAATTTTGCACTTTAATTGCACTCAAGTGTAATCTAATTTTAGTTGATTATATAAAAATTAGTTTATATTTTGTTATCTTTAACATTTTTTCTGGTAAAACGTGTTAAAAAGTTATGTCAACAACCTTGCACTCTAATAACTTGCTTATTATAGAAAATATTTTTAGTATAACGGATTTTATTTTCTTTGTGAAACAATAATTTTTCAATAAGACAATAAGATAAAACAAAATTTAAAATTAATATGAAAGTTATAAATGGAATATTATCGTAAAACAATTTAAATTTTTAAAAAAGGTTAATGCCTAAATTAATAAATAAAGCAACATTGATAAATTTAAAGAGAGCTTAGTTATAAATATTTCGATGCAAAACAATGTTATATTTAACAACGCAAAAATTATTCACTTTCGAAAATTATGATATTGGCAAAGTGACGATATTGATAATAAATAATTCATTGAAAATCGTTAGGAAAAAACATGCAAAATATTTCATTAATCGTTAGAAAATCAGTTTGAAAAAATTTATTGATTTGAATTCAAACAATTGAAAAAACCTAGGTCATACAAAAACTCAACGGATTTAAATGGCAATATTTTGAGCTTTGCGCTTAAAACTTCTTAAAAAATGAATACTTTTTTCAATTTTATCCCTAGCGAAACCCTTAAAACATGACCCTAATCAAAACATATCGGTTGTTTGCAATACTTTTTAGTATTCTAACGGCAATTTATCCTGAAATTGAATTCGCTAAAAATATAAAAAGGCGTTAGATCTTTTTAAACCGTTAGAGTCGTTAATTAAAAATAACAAATTTTGAATTGTTATTACGTTTTAATGGATTTACAAATCGTAAATTAACAATTTTCAATGCCTTAATCATAAATTATCATTTTTTGTTTAATTGCTAAAGAATTAAAGAATGACTGTTGAAATGAGATTCAAATGTTAAGTTCTAATAGAATTAACACTTTGTTAATTTTATACAGAGTGATTGAAATGTTATCCACATTGAAAAAAGATACAAAAATTATTGATGAGTATATCAAATGGGATGTAAAAGAAAACAAACAACTTTGGGAAAGTATATCATCAATTTTGTTGAATATGATTTCATTACAAAACGAAAACCCAGAGGAAAGACCGAAATTGACTGAAATTATTAATAACAAAAAGAAGTATTGCTTACCATTTGATGCTATTAAGTCGTCTAAACAGTTAACTGATTTTTATTATGATTGGTCTACAAATAAATTAATTGGAAGTAAATTATTGAATCAATTAATTTATAAGTATGTAAAACTATATTCTAATTCATCGATATATAGTAAGTTTTGATAGTGTATAATTTAAAAAATAATTATTTGTGGCATATATTTATACAGATAATAATAAATTTATTTTTGAAATTAATTAAGTTTAATTGTTTAAAATTTATAAAAAAAATTATAATCAGTCCACCAATGAAATTAATTTTATTATGCGGTTTGATATGCTATGAAGACTGAACGACTTTTATGTTTATCAACGCGTCGTTTAGAAAGTATTTTCTTGCTAAGGATTCGCTACTTATTTCATTGCTTCGTTCTTTGCTAATGATATAATAACTTAATTAAATATTGTTCAAATAAATATTAGTCACGATTTTATAAACCAAATTTTTAGAAATACTTTGCTGACAGCTATTTTTTTAGAAAAATAGGGATAATTTAATTAATTTTAGTTAAACCCTTCCACTTCTCCAATGATGATGCTCTATGCACTCTCCGTTTTTGCTGATAAGACACGCAACCTATCTCTTATTTAACATTTATAAAATAAATTTCTAGTTCACATTCTCAGCTTGTAGGGTCCAATGTTAAAAGGTGATCAAATATTCAACTTTAAAAATTTACGATTATATTATGTTGCAATAACGGGAGATTTGTTATAACAGGTAGGGTTGCAATTAGCAGGAAGCTTGAATTTAACCTGAATTTTTAAATCAAGAATATGTTTTATAAACGCTCTTAAAAATGCAGTTAACTGATATAAAAACTGATAGTCAGAAGCAACAACTCTAAATAACGTAGCGTTTTACAAATCTTTTCTTTATGCTACACTTAACTTCGAAAAAAATTATGCAACACATAATTTGCGATTTCTTTATTTTTTAAAATTAATGAGAATGATATGCTTGTACAATAGAGCGTAATTTATTAACATTGTGAGCAATATTTGAAAGCGCTAATCCCAATTCATAATGCCATTATAAATTAGTAAGAGTAGGCTAGACTTCCTAAAAGGTTTGTTTTTCATTAGACAACTTTATGTTGCCAAGTTTAAGTATTGAACATTTGTTTCTTACTATTAGGGCATTCGGAATGCCAGTGCCATTCTTCCAGTCCATCCTTCGCGCATATTTGACATGGCGATGGAGGTTTCTTGTTTGACTTCTTTGGCGTTGTGATTGGTGATTGTGTAGTATGAGTTGATGATGGCTTGCGTAATGCTTTTTGGGTTGCTGTCGAAGCTGATCCACATGACGGTCTGATTCTAAGTTTGATGCCATGCGAAGCCAGTCTTTTGGTGTGTATACATGTGCGGTGTACATAATTGTTAACAGATGTAGTGGTAGACCTTCTGTGAGTTCGGCGATTTTGTGGTTGTCCTTAAGTTTGGTCCTGCTAAGTAGATCCATCTTCGCGTCGAAATATTCGCGGATAGATTGACCAAATTTAAGACGCATGTGATGAGCCGCGATGTTTGGTTGGACCACTTGGCTGTCAAATCGATCGACGAAAAGACTTGCCATCTCATCCCAAGTGATGGTTGAAATTGATGGCAATACTTGATTGCAGAATAATGTGGCAGCGATCCACGTGAACGTCCAGATAATTGGACTAACTTGTCTTTGTCATCTTTAGTTGACATTAGATGAAGACTTGCTATTTGTATCCAATCCCTGACTTGAATTGCTGCATCGCTTCCGTAGAACTTTGGGATATTCTTTGCTGAAGACATCATTGAGTTTATTTGAGTTTTACTGTTGAAGAATGAATGATAGGACAGTGAAGAGTTATCTGTTTCGTCGACAGGTGTGACTGTCTTCTGCTCTGTAACTTCTGATGCGCTTTCTTCCGATTCTGTGAAATACTCTGATTACTCTGATGATTGTTCCTTGTAATCGAATGGTTTTCTTCGAAGATTATATGACATGCGTTGAAGCCAATGATGGTTAAGGCAAGTACCGTCTATGTGCTGAAATTGAGTTGAAAATTATCGCGATTAAAATATTAAGCGTTGACTTGATTTGAATAAATTGAATTGCGTTGATTTGAACTGAATTGTGATTTTTGTTGATTTCATTGGTGCTGATGACCAAATTATAACGATAATAATATTGATTCCACGTTAAGGTTCGAGTCCCGACTGCGCCACTGTAATGGCTTGTATACCATAAGAAGAAATAGGAGGAATGGCTAACCATAAATAAATATAGGCTTCACTTAATATGAAACAATTTATTATGATTAGCACACAATATTATATACAGTTATAAAAATAAACAGTTATTCGTTATATTAATTAGAGCTAATCAATACATGTTAACAGTTTGGAGTCTACAATAGAAGTGATGTTCAATAACATTGAATGGTATGAGATGTTACACGTTGAACGTGTGTTTATTTGTTTAACTATGAGTCCATAGAAAGATCTAGAAATGAGTAATAGGCTTTGAGAGCCTGTGTGAGCCTGTACAGGCATAAGTACAGGGTCACTAGTTGTGACTCACAACACATTACATTTTGATTTATAAAGGTATTTTATGAGTTCTAATATTTATTTCCTATTGTTATTTTTTATCTTCATTAATTATGATTTCAAGAAAGACAATTCAGATGTGTATAATCGTCACAATATTTTCAACAATTAACTACGAAATTCTTATTCCAATTAAAATGACAATCATAATGTTTTAGAAACTCTAAATAGCGCACAAATGGATTTCTTATATTTATTTTACCTCTCCTATTCGAAGAAAAATCAAGCTTATTGATATGATCTTGTTTCTCAATTTTGTATTTCCAATTAAATGAAAGAAATTACTCATAAAGTCAATTTAGATTTAAATCACTCTTCAGCTATTAAACATGCTGCATAACTAAAAACATGATAAAAACTGTCGTAAAACATTCAGAAATTTTATTTACATTATGACTAGTTTAGCTTTCATTGGTTAACTCTGCTATATAATTCACTAAAATTATTGTATACATTTAAATTTAAATTCCATTTAATTCTTCCACTCCTCCTATAATGATGAGCTTCACTTTTCTCTTTTTGCATATAAGACTATGAAATGGGCCCGATTCATCTGACCCCGCAGACCCCGACGATTTTTATCGTTCTTTGCCAGGCTTGGTCCTTAAGTTAAAAAACTGTATCGGGACCGGATTTTGTACCAAAAAATGAAATGCCCAAAAACATTAATTTTGGAAAAAAATATTAATGTAAACATTATTATAATATACCAAAAATTTTAAAAAATTGAAGAATATCATTAAAACTTATTATTTACAAATTTGAAAAAATGATCTATAAATTTAGCAAAGTTTAATATAAATTTAAGTCAGAATTTGATTATGTAATTAAATATTTTTTATGTAAAATCGGGCAGTTTCGGTCTTTGAATAAACAAATTTATCGTGCTTTCATCGGTGTCGGGCTCAAGTCTGTGGGACTTGGATCGGGCCTTAAAATTTTCACAATTTCATAGTCTAATGCAGATAAGGCACGAAACCTATAGTTTTGTTTGTCTTATTTAACTCTAGAAGTTAGATTTAAAGTTCTTATGACCTCTGTTATAGTCCAAAGTGAAGTTTTGATCAAAGATTCAGCCTTAAATAATTTATGGGCAATTTCTAATGGAATAAGTTTACAATTACTAGGGTTGTATTTACATCTAGGTTTTCAATTAGCGGAAGGTTTGCATTTTACGTGAAAAATTAAAACTAACGAGAAAATTTTTTATAAACGCTCATAAATGCGTTGTGTAATGTAGTATTTTACGAAAGTGAAGATAAGAAGCAACAATTCTAAATGACGCACGAATGCAAAGTAATAATGTTTTTATCCACAAATTTGGTCATAAAAAATAAGGCGTTTTTAGTTGGTGATTCAAAGAAAAATAATGATTTACGAAATTGTAAAAGCGTCATAAATTTATTTTTACCAAATTGAAAGTTTTTTCTTGTTTTAGAGATACTGAATATTGTTTATATTGTACCTTTAATCATTTACATGTCATGTTTAAATATATTTCAAGAAATACGATTCCAACAGAGATCACTTGTTAACTAGTTTTTTTTGTTTAACTTATAAAATAATGTAATAACAGTAATAGATTAATAAATTTATGTATTTTGATGATTTATTAAACTATTAAAATGGATTACAATGAAAAATTAAATTTATTTTAAGAAAATAAAATTAGAGAATTATTTTCATTACATTTTGATTTATCAATGTATTTTAAGAGTTGTAATCTTTATTTCCTTTTGTAATTTTTTATCTTCCTTAATTATTATTTCAAGAAATACAGTGCAGACGTTTATTTTATTAAAATATTTCATTTATTTTATTTCATTAATCACACTCGTAAAACATTCTCTTCAGTTAATTATTACTAAACTCGTCACTAAATTTTCAACAATTAAGTACGAAATGCTTATTACAATATAATGAGAATCATAATGTTTTAGAAACTAAATAACGCACAAATGTAATTCTTAAATTTATTTTATTTTGCCTATTCGATGAGAAGTCGAGCTTATTGATTTGATCTTGTATCTCCCTTTTAAATTTACAATTGAATGAATGAAATCACTTATAAACTCCGTTTAGATTTATATCACTCGTCAGCTACAAAAGATGTTGCATAACTAAAAACATGATAAAAACAGTCGTAAAACATTGAGAAATTTTATTTACATTATGATTAGTTAATTTTTCATTTGTTAACTCTTGACTATATATTTCGCTTATTAATACAAAACTCTATATAAGTGACTTACGAAACAATTAATCATCATTTTATTCTAAATATTCTAATTAACACAAGCGTAGAAATGAACCAAAATCTGCAAAACGGTAAGTTTGTAAAGGAATATAGTGAACGCGCTCTAATTGGCAAAGGAGATTTTGTCTATGTATTCAAAGGTCGTAATAAGTTAGATAATAAGTTTTACGCCATTAAAAGAATTAAAATATTTGGTATGTATTGATGATATACTATATTTAATAAATTTGTATATTATACAATATTTATTTTGAATATGAAATGCTAGATTACAATGATGAAGACTTGGATGAAACAATAAGACAAATTAATGTTTACTTAAAACTTGAAAGCGAATATGTTGTACAATACAACTGCGCTTGGTTTGAGAATGATTTCTCGCACGATGAAAACGTTGGAGAATTAAAATTCGATTTAAATAAACGTACGCTATTTATTCAAATGGAGTTATGCGAAACCACTTTAGAGAATTTTACCGAAGAAATGAATAAAGTATTGAATCAGAGCGAACAAAATGGATTGACTGCTGTAGGTTTTTATATTACGTGTCAATTGTTTTTAGAAATAGTGTCTTCAGTCAATTATCTTCAATCACAAAATCCACCTCTGAAACATATGGATATTAATCCACGAAATATACTGATTAAAAAGCATTCAAATAGCAATGAATTTGTTAAGATTACTGATATGGTATTATACACACTCTTAATTCAGACAATGACTACACCCAATTCTGCAATTAGAAGAATGAATTTTTATGCACCTGAAATGAAAGAGAGACAAGTGTTTGATGAAATGTCAGATGTATATAGCATTGGAGTTGTGATGTCAAACATGTTTCTCATAAACAAAGAAACGTAAGTTATCCTATTTTTTATTACTTTATTAGCTCAACAATTAACAAATGAGTTTTTATAAATTATGATGTTTAAGTTCAATTTTTAACCTAAATCACTTAGACCTTAGTAGATATTAAATTAATGTTTATTAAGTTTGAAATAAGTTTTAATGATAGAATCATACTTGAGTGAATTTAAGCATATAATTTAAAATGCAAATTAAATATTTAAAGCATAAATGTTCTTATAATAATCGTACGCAACACAGTAATAACTTCTTTAAACTGCTATAACTTAATATACAGTTATCATCACTGTTATGATAGGCATACCTATCCAGACAAAATAAAATTGTTGGCGCACGATCTCGATCGCTACTGCAACAGGGTGTCCCAGAGTGTGTTCCTCTGGGAGTTGGAGACTTTCAGACTTTTCAAAATTTAAATGGGGGCCAAACTACTTGGATTTAAGACAAAAATTTTCTCCCATCGGACAAAAAAAACATTAAATTTATTTTTCAATTTTATGTAGGGGAGTCAACTTTTTAGGAAGATTTGGGAGGGGCTATCCTATTTTTGCCCCTTTCTGGGATACACTGCTATTGCAGTGATTTAAAACTAGTGTGTTAAAATTATAATATTTAATTTAATTGTTTTTCACTTCTGGTTCTCATATTTATTTTTTATTTCGCTTTTGTTTTAAATTTACAATTAATTTGTATTTTGCTTTTGATATTTATTTAAATACTTTTGATATTTGCTTATTTATTAAATTAATGTTTGTCTAAATTATTCATATTAATTTAACTTTTGCTGTTGCTTTTACTATTCTATCTCTCTATTGTTTTTCAACATTATTAAAAATGCATATGAAATTCAATCGAAGATAAATACACTTTTAAAAAAGCAAAGGAAATTCATTATAATTTTAAAAAATAATATCGAAACCTTACTTTTACTATTAATTAAAAATTAACCCAAAATTTAAAATTAAATAAAGTTGGTTTTAAGTTTTCATTTAAAGTTTTTTAAATTATTATAGAAATGAGTAAATGAACTTTATGCGATGTGCGAATTAAATAAAATATTTTAAAAACTTAATCTCTATAGCAATTAAATTAATAGTTATTAATTATATTAAGAACAATTGATTACCTCCTTTTTATTATAATCTATTAAAATATTCGAAAACAGAGTTAAAAGAATTTTATCCGATGAGAAAAATGATTCACAAAGTATTGATAATTATCTGTATTGGGATCTAAAAGAAAACCAAAAATTATGGGATAAAATTAAACCAATTTTGTGGAATATATTGTCACTACAAAATGAAGAACCAGATAAAAGGCCGAAATTAAAAGAAATTATGAATCATGTAAACAATTATTGCTTATCATTTGATGTAATAAAATCGTGCAAACAAATAAGTGATTTTCAAAATATTTGGTCAACAAATGATATTATTGGAAGTAAATTATTGAATCAAATAATTTATGAATATATAAAACCATATTTATCAGAAACAGATGTTGAAACGACTATACAGCGCGAAAGTGAATTATTTTCCAACTTAATAATTGAAACAAACATAAATGACGAAAAAATAACAAATCAATTAAATAAGCAAATAATTCACGGATTGTATGTCACTCAATCATTTGATGATTTAAAATCATTTATTAATAGCCAATTAGAACAATGGAAATGTTTTGTGGTTAAATCTAATGACGAAACATTTTCGAATTTAATAAAAATGCTGTCAAAACATTTTATTGAATATTATATTATGTTTGATAAAACAAACTACAATATTGTCGTCATGTTAATCAATTTAGCGAATTATTGTGAAATTAATTTCATGCGACAAAAACAAAAAATAGAAATTAAAGAAATTAATGAAGATGAATTTAATAAAATTTTAAAACATAAATTTCGAAATTTATTCATCAATGAATATTCGAAAGGCGCAACTGCGCAACTTGGCACTGAAGAACTGGATCAATTTATAGAAAATGCTGTTTACAACCAAACTAAACTTTTTTTATTTTTTTGAAAAAAGACGAAAATGTTCCGATTGTAGATATTAAAGATAACGAAGACATCACAAAACTAGTAGATTTGCTTCAAATAAGCAAACCGTTAGACACAGATGTTTTAATGAATAATGTAATATTTAGTGATATAAATATATCTCACTTAATAAATAATGCCAATTATATTCGAATGAAAACCGGGCATGTATTGATTGCTACTAAAGACGGCAACTTTTATTTGTACGATATGCTCATAAAAAGTGATGATAAAATACAACAAGTTTATGAGATTAAGAATATAAACTTAGAAAACATAAAGAAAATCGATTATAAAGTGAACATAAATGAAAGCGGCCGTTGTTTGCGGTTATGGTCAGAAAATAAATCGACCAATAATGAGATTAAAATAGATCAAAACTCATCAACAATTATTAAATTGTGTTTAGGAGCTGAGTATTCAATTGTTTTGACCCGATCTGGTGAATTATACGGATGGGGACAAAATAATTATGGTCAGTTAGGTTGTGGTAATAACTTTGACCAATTAGAGCCAATTAAAATTGAATTCACTGAACCTGTTATTATAACAGATATTTGCTGTGGTGTTCAGCACAGCATTGCATTGAGTAATACTGGAGAAATCTATTGTTGGGGTAACAAAGCTTACCGTTTTTTGGGTACCAGTTATGATAATAAATTGGTAACATATAATACTCCGAATCTAATTAACAGTAAATTGTTCGACAATAAACCGATCGATAAAATTGTATGCTCAATATTCGATAGTTTTTTGCTCACATATGATGGCGATATATACGCGTGTTGTGATTACGATCAAACGAATGGATTCATTAAAATAACTAATGAAGAAAATCAATTTGTAGACATTGCTGTTAATACTGACAACTTGTTAGTTGCTTTGTCTACCAATGAAGAGTGTTTTATTTTCGGAAATGCTACGAAATATTCAGATACTGA